>JAOVVF010047527.1:7224-18578 GCA_028565595.1 Duopalatinus emarginatus
ATTTTTTCCTCATATGATTATTTCTATGATTATATATCCTGTCATGCTAACATCTGAAGTCAT
Source organism: Duopalatinus emarginatus (assembly GCA_028565595.1). Lineage (NCBI taxonomy): Eukaryota > Metazoa > Chordata > Actinopteri > Siluriformes > Pimelodidae > Duopalatinus > Duopalatinus emarginatus. The sequence goes on from JAOVVF010047527.1 coordinate 7,288, forward strand.
TTAAAAATATATTTTATATTAGATGTGATTTGTTTTTATGTGGCAGATCCTCCAGCAGGTGCTCACTTTAATATTTAATCGTTTATGTTATTTGTAACGTGTACACATTTATAGTTTTAAGTTGCTGTGACGACTTATTACACTGGTCAAAATTGTCAAAAATTTCATTTTGAAGAACAGCAGATGTAAGGCTTTGTAAATGTTAAGACATTATTTTAGTAGTTAAATTCCATATGGAATGCTCCTCGGTTTCAGAATGTAAACAATTTAAGCATTTCCGCATGCTGTGACTTTGCATTTAGTTGTAAAGCACAAAAATGGCAGAGCTAAAATTGTAGATCTGCATGGATAGAAAGTAATCAATGACAACATGCTGTGATGTGTGGTAAGATAGTGGAGTGAACAGACACTCACTGAGACGTGAGTGGGACTCAAATACATGTACTTTAATAAAATACAAACTGAAAAACACGATCCAGTATTGCAGTCAGATACAACCAGAGGGTCAGGCCATGCACAAACAGGGTTCACAAGGCAGAGACAGAGAACTTGGTCAAAAACGTGAGCTATAATCAAAGTCAGAATTTTTACCTAAAAAAAGACTTGGTGAAGGGATGTGAAACCTCCAAATACTTTAGTGACCTCAAAAACGGTTGGATGCAAAGTATCATGGCTGGGCACAGCCATCCAGCTTGGATGCTGAGGATTCTGGAAGGTGTAGTCATGGAAACTATTTGCACATATACATCACAAGCAATGATATTTTGGCTTTATCACAGCCCAAGAGCTTTAAATTCCAGAAAGTTTCACCAAGAGAATGCATTAGGTTTAGGTTCACATCAAATGGTCCTAACACATTTCAAAAACTCAATTATAATTGGATTTTTAATTGGATGGAAAACTTAAAAAATGTGCTCTATGCTTCCTATTACTATGGAAAAAAAAATGTACAATAATGCTTATCAAAAGCATAAATGCCTCTTTCTTGAAGACTTTGCAGTGGCAGAAGTAGATACTACCCCTGTTTCACTAGAACATTCTCTGTGTGTGTGGTAGCAGAAGTCAGGCATTTTAGCCAACTTTGGAGCTCTTTTTCTGGTCAAAATGATGTCTCAGACACCTGCCATAAGAGTTATTAAATTTTTGTCTATCATTTGTGTTTATTCAGTAAAAAGTTATTTCTGAGATATGGTGTACCTGTTGTGTATATTCTTTACAATTTATAAACATTTGTGAAAAATGCACACTGTTGATGATTCAGGAAAAAAAAGTTTCTCAGAATTAAATCATGGAGTCAGTATCTTGAATTGAATCAAATCCTGACTGGTGTGTACTTCTGTCTAATCTAATCTGTGGTATACTGCTGCAGTTCAGCCTGTCTTACTATAGATACTGTTTCACTGTTGAACATTTTACCTGATAAACGCCGTAACGCTTGGTAAAATCCATCTCGGCAGTGGTAGCTCAGCGGTTAAGACGCTGAACTTCTCATCAGAAGGTCATGAGTTTAAATCCCATCAAGATGACAATGTTGGGCCCTTGAGCAAGGCCCTTAACTCTCAACTGCTCAGTTGTATAAATAAGATAAATGCAAGTTGCTCTGGATAAGAGCATCTGCCAAATGCCATAAATGTAATTCTCAAAGTGTCAGTTATAACATACAGATGGTAATTACCGTTCTGGTCAGGACTGCCTGGCTAATATGATCTACAGTGTAAAATCAAAGTAAATTAAATTGCTGGAATGCTACACATTATCATAGTCACATCACAATTACTGGATAATATTTACCCCACGTATTGAAATTCATTTTACATTCCAAACAAAAAAGTAAACCAAACGTTTAATTCATTTATCAATATCTATATCTAGCGGATATATATATTTATATATATCTGTGTGTCAGAGTTGTGGAAAGAGCATCTCTAAAACAGCAGGCCTTGTGGAGTGTTCCTCAGTATGCAGTGATTGGTACCTAAAAACAAAAGGAATGACAGGGTCATAGACTCCAAAGTTCACTCATGTTCATGCAGGACAAAGAGAAATGATTTAGAGAAAGATCTGTTACTAATGACTTGGTGCAATATACCACAAAACACCTTCAGAGGTCTGATGGAGTCCATCGACATGTCAGAGTTGTTTTAATGTTGTTCCTGATAAGGGTATTTTTCTAACGTTTAATTGTGTCTAAGGGGAGTTTATGCTTTGTTGTTTGTCAGAAACATGACAAGCTTTGTTTATATGCTTCAAATGATGTTTAAAATGATGTTTAGTTAATATTTATGGAAGCAGTCGGGAGCAGAGCACTTTGTAGAAAGTTTTTGACAACTTGTGCATTTTTGTTTGTCTTTTTTATTTGTATTTATTTATTTATTTATTGACTTAAGATAAAAACATAATAAAAGCTAGTGACCAGTAGTGGAACTGTTTAGAACTTGTTTTATGGCTGTTCCACAATTTTGCATGTAGCTTTAAACAGGTAAAATACAGCATTAATTTCTAGAATAAATAAAACATGATTAATATGGTATAAGAGAAATAAAACACTTCAGCATGTGCCATTATAGGCAAATGATAAAACTGGTACCAGTAACAGGCCACTGATTGTGAGTTGTTGATTATTTTTCTCTGACAGAACATCCCTAGGTGTTTTATTCATCTTCTACCATCACCGTTTTCCAGTACTATCATTTATTTGCTAAGGAATGATGTATTGCACTTTTTTAATCAATTAGACAGTAATTACATTTAATGTTATCATACATCCACATATTTAATTATTGTAAAATATCATCTTCAGTGTTGTCACATCTACAAGATTTCATCTGCATTCACTTTAGACATTAACTGAGCTGCAAACAAAGTTTCCCATATGACTCTGTTTACTCGAGTTGTTTACTGAGGCTACTACTGAGTTCAGATGAGACATGAGTCACTCAGATCAATGTAATACAAACAAGTGAAAGTGCAGTAAACTGAAATGAAATAGAAAATCTTATATTTCTACCAAAACATTAGTATAAATGTACAGAGATTTAATATTGTTACTTCTTTCATTAACCCCTTCTTCACTAGGTCAAAGTGATCCACTTATTTTGTTTCTTTATCTTTTCTGTCGTTTTGTTTATACACTTTTTCTTTCTTTATATTTTGTCTCTCTATTTATCCATCTATCTATCTATCTATTTATCTATCTATCTGTCTGTCTATCTGTCTGTCTGTCTGTCTATCTGTCTGTCTGTCTGTCTATCTGTCTGTCTGTCTGTCTGTCTATCTGTCTGTCTGTCTGTCTGTCTGTCTGTCTGTCTGTCTATCTGTCTGTCTGTCTATCTGTCTGTCTGTCTGTCTATCTGTCTGTCTGTCTGTCTGTCTGTCTAACATCAAGCAACAGTAAATGAGTTCTCATTTCTTTTTATACTTTTAGTGTTTAAGTTTTTTGTCCTTTTTTGTTTAAGTTTATTTATTTTTATATAAAATGTATTTTTATTTATTACTTATTACTATTATTATTATTTTATATATATTTATTCTTTATTCATTTTTTATGTTTGTAGGTTTATTCTCTATGTCTATGATCTGTCTCTACATTATGATATAGGATGGGATTAAACTTATCTAGCATGAGGAGATAATGTGAAAATATTTTTAACACCAAAGGAATGTAGTGGAACATGTTACTTGCTGCTGGATTTAGAGGAATGTGTTGTTCACTCCCAGCAGAGATGTGGATATTGATAGACTGTTCAGATGTTGTTTTATAGGTAGATCAATTCTGCCTTGTTAGAATTTAGTTTCAGGTCCAACATCCAGGTTATAGTTTCATCATGTAGGATTTGGATGCAGTTTGGATGAAGGTGGAGAGTCAGAGATGAATAATGGGGTATGATGTCACATGATACAATTATACACATCATGTGTGTAGTGTTATCAGGATACAGCAGTTGAGCTCATGAACTATCATGAGTATTGTGACATCCAGAGCAATGCACAACTAAAAAAAGATCCAGAACAATCCAAAGCCTTGTTAAACATCCAGACCAATTCAGGATTTCATTAAAGATCAAAATAAATCGGAACCCTTGTTAAGTTGAGAACAGTTCAGAACTAAAGATCCAGAGCAAATCCAGGACTCTGATTAAAAAACCCTGAACAATCCAGGACCTTTTAAGATCTAGAGCAATCTAGAACCCTTGTTAAAAGTCCAGAGCAATCATGAAAGGTTCAAAACCCTCCAGTACTTTTATTCAGGATCCAGAATAATCAATAATAGATTCAGAACAATCATGAATATACAAAACTCTCATTAAGGATCAAGACTAACCCCAGAACTCTAATTCACGATCCAGAACAATCATTAAAGATCTAAAACCTTATTAAATTTCCTAAACAACGCAGAATAGTGATTTTTTAGTAAGTCTGTTTTTTTACTAGGACAGATTACATTCCAATATGGATAAAAAGTATTTCACTGAATACAAATATTGTGTAATAAGAAAAATGGCATTAAACAGAGAGACTCTTTTCAGGATTCTATACTGTGTTGTATTTCAGCCAAGTGTTTATGGTGATTAACCCAGTGATTAACTCGTTTCTAGAGTTAACATCTTTCCCGCATTCCCACATGATTCTCCTTTTCAATATTGAAGACTCATCCTCATCTAAACAAACAGCTCCGGAAACTCATCCCTCCGGATGCGTTTCTAATAAGCGGCAGATATTTGGGCAGTTGGTAACCGGAGGACTTTTCATGAGATTTGATTTCATTGATTGGCAGCTCCTTTGTTGCCTTTGCTCCCGGCTCTGTCTAATGATTTCACCATACCCCCGCCCATTTTTTTTTTCAGCTCAGATTCTTCTCTGTCTAAATGACTAACTTTTCCATGAGGAAAAGTTTATTTCCCAGTTCTATCTAACATTTCCTTCTCCCCAACACTCTAATTGTGTTAAATGAGTAGTGTCCCAGACGTTTAACAGGAAACATGCAGGTTTTATTTTTGTCTTCCGGTTCCTTCTTTAGCTCAGATGGCAGTGTGAGGCTACTGTCAGTGTGTGTTGCTGTGTCCTGATCATCAGAGACTCGTTGAGTGTAAATGATGTGTGTGAAACAGTGTCTGGTTTCCTAGTTCGCAGCACTGTGGGAGAAGACTAAATCAACTATACAACATGTTGTAGTGTTCTAGTGTAGTTGTTATAATCAACATTGGTGTGGAGATATAGCAGAGCCACTGTGACCAACATGTTATTGAGTGTTTTTTTCAATAATGGCATATGTTAGTGTTTTATTATTTGTATGATCAATTATTATTAATTAATATTTAACATTTTGTCGTTTTTGATACATTTGATACTGTGGAATGAGTTGGGTAGCTTTAGGTTATAAGAATTCTCTCATTTAAAGTATCTTATTTAAAGTATCTTTTTACCTATTTTAAGTAAAAAAAAATATATTCAATAGGGCATGGTTTCTTTTATATTATAGCAGCTGTAAACATTCATAACATTTTGCACTTTTTATTTATTTTTATAAGGATCAATAAAATAATTCCTTCTCTTTTTTGTCACTTAAAGTTTTATTTCTCTTAGTTTCCCTCCTTTGAAATAATTTTTTATTCAACTTACTTTCACAAGTTACATTTTGTATTTTTTATTCTTTTAGAGTTACATATGTTTATCACCTATGTTACAGTTGCAATAGACATTTCCTCTATTTTTCTATCTTTTTTTTAATGTTTCATTCCTCTTGACTAAAAAGTGACTTGTACTTTTTTCCCTTTTAGAGTTTCATTTATTGTCATAAGTAAGTTAGTTCCTACTCATTGTAATTAGTTCCCTTATACAGTGTACATTGTAACAGTTAAAACCATCCATTCCTTCTGTTTTTCTCTCTGTTGAAGTATTCTCTGCCTATTTTCAGTTAAAAGTTTTGTATTTTTTTATTCATTTACAGATATATTTAATGTCATGGGACACAAGTCAGTTCCTTTTACGTTATAGCAGCTATAAACATTTGTGAAATTCTGTACTGTTCATCTATTTAGGCCCTTTTATTTCAGACATTATAGTAGCTATAAACATTTATTTCTTCTGTAAAAAATGATGTTTATACTTTTTGTCCATTTAAAGGTATAGTTTGTCACAGGATATTTGTTATTCCCTTTTAGGTTGTAGCAGCTATAAACATTTGTGTACTTTTTATCCATTAATGTTACATAAGTTAGTTTCTTTTCTTGCAGACATTATAGTAGCAATAAATATTAGTTTCTTCTCTTTTGCTCTCTTGTCACTAGAAACAAAGTGATGTTTTGTACTTTATATTTCTTTAGAGTTATAGAGTTATAGTTAATATCACAGGCTATAAATTACTTCCTTTCAGGTTATCAAAGTTAGTTCTTTTTCTTGCAGACATTATAGTAGATATAAATATTTGTTCTTTCCTCTTTCTTGACGTCTTTTAATTTTTTTTTTAAAAAGTGACATTTTGTAGTTTTTATTCATTTAGAGTTACATAAAGTTAGTTCCCTCTTTTGCACTTTGTAATAGCCATAAACATACATTCCTTCTCTTGTTCTCTCTTTTGAAGTTTTTATTCCCCTTACTGTTACTAAAAAGTGACATTTTATAACCATTTAGAATTACATAAGTATAGTTCCATTTATCACCTGTTATAGTAGATATAAACATTTGTTTGTCTTTTATACTTTAAGTGTTTTATTTCTTTATCACTGGAAAATGAAGTGACTTTTGTACTTTTTATCCATTTACTTTTAATGTTAAACATAAGTTATTTCTTTATATAGTGTATGTTATAGCAGCTATAGACATTGTTGTTCCTTTTTTTGAAGTGTTGCATTTTAATTTGATTCAGTTTAAAGAAATTTAACTTTTTTTGTATTTTTGTTTCACGTATTGTGTTTAATGCAACATATGAGGCCGTTCCTTTTACGTTATAGCAGCTATAAACATTTGTGACATTTTGTACTTTTTATCCATTTAGAGTTACATAAGTAAACTTCTTTTCTTGCATACATTATAGTAGCTATAAACATTCATTTCTTCTCTTTTTCTCTCATCACTAGAAAAAGGGGTGAATTTTTACTTGGTAATTATTTAGAGTTATATTTAATGTGATTGGACATAGTGTCATTGGATGTAGTTTCTTTTGTGATAGCACCTATAAACACTTGTGTACTTTTTATCAACATCTTGTACTTGTTATTCATTTAGAGTTCCGTTTAAAGTTATCCCCTTTTTCTTCACATATATTAGAAGATATGGTTTGTTCATTTTCTTTTTCTCCACCCTTAATTATTTTATCCCTTTTTATTTTTACTTAAAAGGTACTTTTCATATTTTTAATCCATTTACATGAAACATCATTTTTTTTCTTCATTTATCACTTATGTTGTATCAGCTGTATACTTTTGCTTCCCCTCTTTTTCTTTACGTTGTTTTGCATTCTATGAGTTTTATTTATCAATAGAAAAAGTGATTTTTGTACTTTGTACCCATTTAGAGTTATATTTAGTTCCAATTTATATTTCATGGAACATAAGTTATATACATTATAGCAGCTATAAACATTTGTTCCTTTTTTCCTAAAGTTTTTTTTATTCCACTTATTACATTAACTAAAATGTTACTTTAGTACTTTTTGTTCATTTTGAGTTACATTTAATATTGTTGTACATAAGATTACTTCCTTGTATCGCTTACATTACAGTAGCTGTGCATATTTGTTCCTTTTTTCCTATTAAACATCTCATTAGTGTGTTTAATCTGATTATATACACTACCTCATGTCTAGTGCACAAGTCCCAAGTTGTTGCTACTGTAGAAATGATAAAGTGCATTAATATACAAACTGACAACTGACCAACATGAATGGAGAACAAGTTTGTGGCGTAAACTGAAATGAAACCCCCTCACAGCAGTACCACAAAACACCTTTTTATTTCTGTTCAACCATCAAAGCAATCAACACCTGAACCAAACACATTCATTATAATCCAAATCCCATGCCATTATTGTCAATCATTAGAACCCTGCACACTCTCAGGATCGTCGTCTTGCCTGTAAACAGGGCTACAGGGCTCTCTTTGCCTAGTCTAATCATTTACATGAGCTGATTATGAGCTCCTCTGGCTCTTGATTATGAACACAACAAGTCTGAGTGTCAGAGCTGCAGCGAGCTTCGTTCTTCCGTGAGGGAGAACAGACACAATAGGGTGCTTGACCTTTCAGAATAAACACAGATTATTGAGAGTAAAATGAGTGTGATGGTGAGATTATTATTATAGTCATAACACCAGTGGGCTGTCGGCACTTTACTGGTTATGCAGTTGAAGGTGGACCTTCCACAGCATAAAGGTTTGTTTTTGGTTGTTTGTTTGGTCCAGAAGATCTCAGTAATAAGTAAGTTCAGACTTATTATACAATCAGGGCAGTTTATAGTGAATGTTGGGGAATAAAGCACACATGGTTGTGCTGTTGTAGGAAAATAACCAGTGGCCTGGTGTGATGTGGAGTTACTGTTATAACACAGAAGCACAATTTAGCTTGTTTGTTGTCTTTCTTGTTTATTCATTTATTTATTTGTCATTGTTAATTATTTATTTGAGCAGTATTAAAATGATCAATACCTTTGAAAAGTATATTTATAAAATATCTTTAAATTTTATAGAAATACATCTTATAAATGGTTAGCTCTTTTAATTAGATATTTTGTATTTATTTGTTTATTTGTTTGTTTGGTTGTTTATTTATTTTTGTTGGCGTATTGTGGGGCCAGCCGTAGGCTTGGGGGTTAAGGAACCTGCCATGGGACCAGAAGGGTCCTCAGTTTGAGCCCTACAACTGACAAGACTTGACTGAAGTGCCCTTAACCAAATCACTTAACTACTAGCTGCTCCCTGGGCACTGTGTTTTTTATTATTATTTTATTTTTAAGAGTGCACCAATAAAATTTTTGCCTTAATTTTGTCCCCTTTGTTTGGCTGGTTGTCGTGTCATATTTCTTGTCTTTGTATTTGTCTTTCTTTGTCAGTTTGTTTCTCATTTAGCTTTATTTATTAGCTTGTTTGTTTGCGGGTTTGCTGTCTGTTTGATTGTTTGTTTCCCTTCTTTCTTTCTTTCTTTCTTTCTTTCTTTCTTTTGATTGAGAGTTTAAAGCTGTCCACTTCCATCTGCGCATACACACACACACACACACACACACACACACACACACACACACACAACACAGAGGCAAAACAAAACACACAGACAAGACAAAACATACAAATTTGTTAGCATGAAAATGGAAAACAAACACAAGCATAACAGCATGCTTTAGTCCTCTTTTATTTCCTCTTAATATTTCCTTTTAATTTCTTCAGTTGTTTTTTCCTTTCTCTTTCACCTTTATAAGTTGCATCCAAAAGTTTTACAACCCCATAATTTCAGCAGACAAAAACTGTGTGTCTGAGAATTTGTGTGTTTAACCAGTGTACTAGTGTAAGTTAATAATTGAGTGTAAATGGGAGGTGAGGGGCATCAAAAATAAGTATGCCTTTTATGGAAGGGCTTGGGGACCAAAACTAGGGATGACATGACAATTGCTACTTCCATTCATTCACCATTACTGAAGAATAATGGCAGCGTTCTAATTAGCTCAGCAGGGTAGCAATAAGTGGAGGCGGTGGTCCCGGGCTAGTGTATGTCTTTTGACCTGTTCAATTATTCACATGTAATTGAGTTGTTGCAAATATTCCATTTTAAATATTAAATAAATGTGAAAAATAGGAGATGGCTTGAGTAAATAACAGACTGTGCTACAGTCTGAAGAGCTGAATTATGAATCGGTACGAGCTCAGGGAAGAAGATGAATGCGCTGGGAAAGCTTTTAACAAGTCGTAATGTGTACAAACTGCAGTGTTTCTTCCACTACATCATGTTTATATCTTTCCACAGCATATTTTTTGCAGTGTGATAGGAATCGAAAATGTCTGTGTTAACACTTACCCGCAACACTTGACCTGTTCGTGGGTTAAATTTTCAAAATTCCAATAGGCTTTCCTGATTCCCAATTCCTGATAGGAATTATTACTACTATTTTAATTTTTATCTATTTATCCATCTATCTGCCCCCCTGCCCCTGCCCACCCCTGCTTGTTCCTGCTGCTGTAAAGCTAGAATTCCCTCCAGGATTAGTGAAGTTCTTAAAAACTTGTCAGTCTAACTGTATGTGTCTGTCTGTCTGTCTGTCTATCTATCTATGCCTGCCTGCCTGTATGGCTATCTGTCTATCTATCTTACTGTTTTTACTATCTATCTGTCTGTCTATCATATTCTATCATGTCTATCACCTTTATCAAATGACACAGGCCTCAGACCCGAACCGAATCTCAGATGCTCCTCGTTTATCAAAGCAGAAGGTTTATTCATGACAGTAAAAGCCCAGCGTATCTGAGTGAGACAGGAAGTCTTCTTAATTGGCTGTGATTGTGCATTATCAGTCGCCCAACGGTGTCTGATTTAATGTTCCTGAAGACAGGCTGAGAGATTTTCTAATGATCCGAGTGCTCTCGCTTATCTTTTACTTAGACTAATGTTCTCTTCTAATGTTTTTTCTCACTCTACAATATCACCGTCATTGACTTAAATGATGGATGTACTTTTTACAGATCAAGTTTAGTAAGCATTCAATTACAAATAATTTTTTCAATAATTCAGTGATAATCACTATCCTCGCCTCTTTGTCTATCCATGTCTTATTTTTTCTCAAACATACTACCTTTCTTCACTGCTTAGTTCCTCCTGCTGAGAAAATTAAGAAAAAGGTGTAGGAAAAGGAAAGACAGTAGGAGTATGTCTACATTAGAAGCCATATATGGAAATATTGCTGTGTATCAGGAATCCATATATAGAAATAGGGATGTGTATATAAATCCATATATAAAAAATATGGGCGTGTCGGAATCTATATATGATAAACGTATATCCAATCCATATTTGGAAATTATACCAGTTTAGCATGCTAAAAGTTCACCCATGGACTCCACACAGCACAACCACAATTCTCAAATTGTGAGGTGTAGGATTTCTGTATTTCGCAGAACATTGCACGGCACATCAGATGCGTGATAACACCGAGATCTGGTGACTTATGTATTATGTACTCAGGCGGTACATACTGAATTCGAAGCAGTGTGTACTGTTTTACCGTTAACGCAATTCCAGTATGCGAGCGAGCAGTATGCACAGCCTTGGACGCACTACATCCGCCATACAGAAGTATGTGATTTCAGACGCAG
>JAOVVF010047676.1:0-18542 GCA_028565595.1 Duopalatinus emarginatus
CCAGGAACTCGATCTGGGGTTGGTGAAATAGACACTTCTCTCTTTTGACGTACAGCTGGTGCTGGAGGAGACGTTGGTTACTATAGTAAATCAATTAGAAACAGCATGAAAGCCAAAGCCCAAAAAGGCAGCTCAGATGCGTGCCAGAAAAACTTGCCTTATATACAACTGCTTATCAGTTGCAAATAGAACAGGTGAGAAGAGGAGATCATATGATACGAAGGGGCTGATGGGTAACCTAGTGCTGAGAACCCCCTAAGGCCCAAAACATAGTTCATGCAAGGACGCAAACACAGATACTTCGAGCTATGCAGTCTGGGTTTCAGTTGTAGTTCAAACGTGTCATGACGCATTTCATTACACACTGCGAATGCTAGTTGCATTCTGAGCGGTACCACGAGTGAGAGCCTGGTTTTCTTGTGCCAGCGGTGTATTTTTCCAGTCAACTGTCATGGCGGAACAGTTTCTGAAATGGCCTATTAAATTATTCATACCACTCAACTGACCATAAAGTGTGTTTGTTGATTCCCTATTAATTCAATCTATTCACATGATTAATGTCATGAACCATATTTGTATGTGTATATTCATCATTTAGTACATATATAAATATACATTATAACATTTCCTGTTGTTAATATTAGTTACATAATATACATATTTTACACTTTCTTTGCTGGTGTGATATTTTCACATTTCCGGTCTTAGATCTATAAACAACATACTCAGGAACTTGGGTTGAGACTGAATTAAAGTTAGACAAATTAGACAAAATTTTCCTCCTAACCTAATAAAAAAGGAGGTAGTGCCGCAGAATAAAGAGAGAATCTTAAAATACTAGTGAAGCGATGAGTCCTGATTAGCACTTGTATACAGGACAAGTTTTTCACAGTAGTATTTGTCTTGCTTTTGTCATGGACCACTGATATAAATTTTATTGCTTGTGCCCCTGTTGATTCTTTGTGTCTTGTTTTGTTAATTGTTTGTATTTTAGTTTTGTTCATTAAAACCTCTGCATCTGCATGGACTTTTGCCTTTAAATCCATGACACAAGCAAGGCCAACCTATCTTAAAATCAGTATAGCTTGCCAAGGCAATGATGCACTATTAGCTATCAGCTCATGCATCAGAATATGCCATAGTAAAACTTGTGGATTTCTCTCCAGATGTAAAAATCCATGCCATTTCTGCCCATGTACCATCATCAGTCCAAAACATCAGACTTCCTCTTGCCTTTGAGGACATAAAAGATGCCAAGCCCAGGTAAAATGAAGACACACACACATGCAAGAATGTTCAGCACACGTAAAGGTTAGAAAACTGTTTTTAAAGAAATGTTAAATATGCATATTACTTTACTTACAACAGAGAACTTGCTTCCAACAGAGCATTTCTACTGGCAAGAAAACATTTAAGAAAAACAACTAAAGAAATAGCCATGGGGTTGTCCCTAAGGAAATCCCAAATGCTCCATGGGCAAGGCAGATAAGGGTCTGCCCACCACTCTGGGCATGTGTGCTTACTGGCCACTGCTGTTTACACTAGTGTGTATGTGTGTGTTTCACTGCATGGATGCAGAGTTCAAGATATTTACATACTGTATATGCACACAAACTGACCAACAACATTGTTTCTTTTCAAGCTCACCCATTTCTCCTGCAATAGACAGCACTGGTGAGATATTTCTTCTTCTGTAGTTCACCTTTTTTGTTCTTTCTTCATTTCTGCTTTCCTAATGCGTTTGCTTTTTAGTTTGTCTCACTGATCAATCACTTCTACTTTTACAGCACCAGTTACAGTCCGTGGAGAACAGGTAAAATCCTCCATGCTAATATACACTTCAGTATTCAGGACCTTCCAAGCACTACTATCAAAGTCATATCTCCTCTGAAGTTTGACCCCATATGAGTAGTCTATTAAAATGTATTACTGTAACGTTTTGCTTATCTACTGTATCACTATTCTGTCACTTCTGCTGACATAGCCACCTATGTCAGCTGAGGTGACAGAATAGTGATACAGTAGATAAGCAAATCATTACAGGGACAGTGCTATTTTCTTTGAAACAAGTAGAGGGCATTAATTAGGTTATAAGGGTACAGAATTCATCCTGATGCACATTAACACTCATCAACAATCAGTAGTGGACAGTAATAAAGTAAATGTAATTTGTTACTGTACTTTAGTTTGTTTTGTGTATCTTTAATTTTTTATTTTGGGGAATTTTACTTTAACTTTACTACATTTCAAAGTCAAATAATCTAACTTTGAAGAAGCGCATAATCACACCAACAGGTTACAGCATGCACTTTGTTGAAAGTTGGTTGGGCTAGACATAGTTATCCAGTCAATGCAGCAGCCTTAAGTGCCAGTGGGAGTGCAAAAGGAAGAAAATAACATTAGTTTGAATAATGGTTCTAAATAATTGTATCAATGCAGGTTAAAACTCAAATGGAAAGTAATACATATTAATATAAATATTATGTATAATGTGTTCTATACTCTAAAATACATAGTTCTTCAAGGGTTCTTTAGTAAAGAAAATGGTTGGTGTGGTACAGTGGTAACATCATTGGCTCCCATGGGTTCGATTCCCGGTCTGGGCAGCCAGTCTGTCCTACACCAAAAAGGGTCCTTGGGCAAGACCCTTAACATTACGTTGGCCTACCTGTAATACCTTGTAAGTCGGTTTAGATAAGAGCGTCTGCCAAATGCTGTAAATGTAATGTAAATGAACACTCAGAACCCTTGCACCATATAAACATTTGAAAATACCGCCTTCAACTGAAGGATATGATCTGGTCCCACAGCATGAGCAGTTGTCACCTTCCCTGCTGTGCTTTTTCATATGCTAAATAAGTCAAATGATCCAATTTCAGGGAAAACACACTGGTTTGGATTATTTATTATCATTATGATACCACTGAGTGCAATGAGGGTAAGCCAATCACCTTTGGGCCTATAATGTAATTTCTATGTAAAATGTAAAATTTTATAATGTAAAAGTGTCATCCTGTAAAAGATTATGAGGATAGAAATGTTTAATAATAGGACAAAGGTGATAAGTGAGCTGTAGCATCTTTAATCAAATAATTTAAACCTTTGACTAAAATATCTTACATGCGTTAGTTTTTCTACCCAGGGTTTGTAGAGGATGTTAATTTTAGCTTAACATGGCTTCCTACTATAGGACTTAAGAGGTAGTGGTCATTTTCATCGTCCATATATTTATAATAATTATAATTATATAATTCTGTCAGGGGGCGAGGGGGCATCACCTCCTTCGGTAAGTTGGGTAAGTCCCAACTTTCTAATGTAACATTTTTGTTTAAAAAAATAAAAAAATAAAAAAATAAAGCAGTGATAACAGGAATATATACACAATAAAAAAAGCTTGGAAAATATCAGTAACGGCAAAAAAAAACAAACAAACAAAAAAACAACTGTTTTATTAGCAGTTAGTGTCATTGATAACAGCAGCATTAGTTCAGACCAGTTCTCTGTCTTAAGCATTTCCACAAAACAATAGAAAGTAACTAGAAAATGCAGTTCCTGTAGAAACTCAGAGTGTGTTGCGCTCTGTGCCATCATGTGTGTGTCTGTTTTTGTGTGCATTCACCTGTGTGTGTGTTTGTTTTTGTGTGCATAAACGTGTGTGTGTGTGGGGGGGGGGTTACACACAGGCACAAATGTTTGTCATTTATTTATTCATATGCAGATACAGATCCACCCGTACTATGTGTGTGTGTGTGTGTGTGTGTGTGTGTGTGTTCAGGCTAATCAAGACATGTCCATGTGCTTATGGTCTTTTTACACACAGGCATACATACTACTGTCACTTATTTATTTATTTAATTATTAAAATACAGATCCCAGTCTGTAAGGCTCCACCCCTTTTGTGTTTGTGTGTGTGTGTGTGTGTGTGTGTGTAACAAGCTAAACTAGACAATGTACTCATGGTCTTTTTACTCAAAGGCATAAATACTACAGTCATTTATTTATTTATTTTCATACAGACCCCCCCGTCTGTGAGACTCTGCCCCTTTTGTGTTTGTGTGTGTGTCAGAGAGTCTCAAGTTTCAACTGTCATTTACGCCTGTTAATATGAAGCTGTTTGTGGAAAAGCACAGTTTGCGCCCATTTGCGCACACTGAACAAACGCTCATAACTCTGAAAATCTTTCACCCATCACTTCACCGAAGAGATCATATGAGAGAGGACCCCTTGGCGATCGTGAAGTGGGTAGAAGATGCCCAAGATATGACAGGTTAAACACAAATGAAAAAATCAGAAAATGAATTTTCTCAATTTAACACTGAAGGCAATGCCTCATCCCAAACAAGTCCACATAACTAAAAAAATTAAATATCAAACGTTAAGATCATAAGAAAAGCTGAGAAAGGACAAATATGTCTACCATTTAAAATTTAAATGCTGTTTCTAGGTGGAAGTATAGAGGTTTTAGACAGGACTAAACAGAGGAAATCTTACTTTGACCAAAATTCACTCCAAGCTAGAGTAGAGATGACGACACCCACTCTAGCTGCTCCCTACAAAATAAATGGAATGAAAATATAAGCGTGAAAGAAAGAGAAGGATGAGTGCAATCTGTCCTTAATTGGAGGTGATGGGGCCCAGTGACTCTGGGTCCGTGCATGCCAATTTTTGTTATTGTAGCCCGAAAATTGACCAAATGGCAGCAGTTTAAAATCCCATTCAAGCAGATGGGACATTTTTCCCTCCGGGAAAATGATTGTAGCGGAAGACTGTAGGAGGAGATAGTGACCGAAAATTAGGTGGGAAAATAATGATAACTAGAAAGTACAGTTTCTGCAGAAACTGTGTGTTGTGCTCTGTGTGTGTGTTTGTGTGCATGCACGTGTGTGTGTGGGGGGTGTTTACACACAGGCATAAATGCTACAGTCATTAAATTATTTATTTACAGATACAAGATCCGCCCGTAATGTCTGTGTGTGTCTGTGTGTGTGTGTGTGTGTGTGTGTGTGTGTGTGTGTGTTGGAGAGAGGGGCACAGGCTAATCAAGACATAGCAAAGAACTGCTGTCCATGTACTTATGGTACTTTCTACACACAGGCATACATACTGGTGTCACTTATTTATTTATTTATCTATCTAAGTACACATCCCTGTCTGTAAGGCTCCGCCCTTGTGTGTGTGTGTTTGAGAGAGGGACATAGGCTAGTCAAGAGGCTAGACTGACAGGAGGACATGTCAATGCAAGTGCCCTTGTGTGTGTCTCTGTGTGACTGTGTGCTTTGTTTACGTGTGTGTGTTTGTGTGTGTCTGCGTGTGTGTAACAGGCTAAACAAGGCAGACTGTACTTATGTTCTTTTTACACACAGGCATAAATACTACAGTCATTTATTATTTTTATTTCAATACAGGTATATTAAAATCATGTGGAAAAAAATAATAATAATATTTGAAAGAACAATTAGTGTGTCACTTTGCGACACACTAAATAATATTTGGAAGAACAATTAGTCAATGTTTTTAGTCACTGAAACAATGACAAAAAACAAGTTGCAGGAATATGACGTCAGATCAATGTCAAAACTAGGGGGTGCAAAATTAGAAGGTGAAAAATATAAACCTGCAAGTTTTAACAGTTCGCGCACGTAAATATTTCTTCCGCAAGTGTAAATGTGAAACTCATGAGCACAGAAAGAAGTCCTGCATGTATTTATCATTATATCACGCTCAAATCGCCTTTTATGCATTCTCAAATGTTTTTTTTTCCTTCTCGATTCGGCAGTTGTTCTCACGTGCCATGTGAATTACCCTCAACTGTTTTTTTGTGCTCGACTAAAGTTTTTGCACTCAAGTACTAGACTGGGGGGTGTTTGACAGTTTAGGGGCGGGCTCATGGCCGTTTCTGTCAGCGAATGCTATTGACTGATGGCTCCTGGTGTTGTAGCTGACTGCACAGTATGAGCATCCCTTCTCCAGAAGACAAACATGTTGGACGACGCTTAAGTTGGTTACTTACTAGCAGCTCCCGATTCGTTTGGCTCCTTATTCCTAGCTTCTTGGTTAGCTCTTTATTCGCAGACTGAAGTTATTCCCAGATCCAACCTAAAGAGCAATAAAATAAGGGAAGGTAAGATAAGACCTGTTTTATCTGTTGTGAGGGTAAACAGTTCGTTATTTTCTGTATTAAATGCTTTTTATTTGTCCGTGAAGCAGTAAAGCAGTGTGCACAGCATTATGTACACCTGAACACTAACTTCAGTCTGCGAATAAGGGGCTAGCTAAGGCACTAAGACACTAAAATCTAGATCTAGGAAGGAGCAAACAAATCGGGAGCTGCTAGTAAGTAACCAATGTAAGCATTGTCCGCCATGTTTGTCTTCTGGAAAAGGGCTGTTCATACTGTGTGGTCAGCCGCAGCACCAGGAGCCATCAGCCAATAGCATTCACTGACAGAAACGAGCCTACCCCCAAACTGTCAAAATCACCCCCAATGACCACCCCCAAACTGTCAAAACCACCCCCATCCAATACTCAAGCGCAATAACTTCTCTCTAGCACGAGGACAACTGCCGAATCGAGAAGGAAAAAACGTTCAAGAATGCAAAAAAAGTGGTTTGAGCGCGATATAATGATAAATACGTGTGCAGGACTTCTTTCTGTGTTTACAAGTTTCACATTTAGGCTTGCAGGAGGAATATTTACATGTGCGAACAATATTTACATGTGAAAACTTTCAGGTTTATATTTTTATATTTTTTTATTACGTTTTTGCGCCCCCTAGTTTTGACATTGATCTGACACCATACTGGAATCCCAGAAACAAATGCTCATCATCAAGGGGTGTCCTACTTTATAGTGATAAAGATGAGGTCAAATTTGTTAATTTGTAGATATTTTTTAATATACCTGTGATTTTGTTTGGTTAATACAGTATACTAGCTCTGTTGTGTATGTGTAGCTGCTTTTCACTCTGATTTTGGTTTGGTCTGTAATTATCTGATAATGCTGAGACTACTGTTTTAACTGTCTACATTTTGCTCCAAGGCATCACTCAGATAATGCAGTTTGGTAGCAAAATTATCACCACCTGAAAATTTTATTCACCCATTTGCTAACTGCCACCAGGGTTAAATTTAACCTCTCGCTACTACCCTAGTGGTGCGGGCAACTTTCATACAGACAATCATACCATGAATTACAATCTTAGAAATAACTGCAAAGAAGAACAGCATTCTTAATGCCATATGTTTTGTTAAAATGTCATTCTAGAGTGTGCAATATTTTAGTCAGACATTTTTGCTAACTTAACTGAAGCATGTATTTTTCAGGAGATGGGCCTTCAGGAGAGGGAATGGTTTGCTGGGATATGCGGACGCAAAACTGCAGAGGACACCTTACTGAAATTTAATAAGGTATCTACACATTCATACCAAATTAACATGCACTTATACATGGCAAATAATCTACAATCTTAGGATGGAATTTCATGCCAGTGTAGTACAGAACACAAACACACAGACATCTTTGACATTTCAACATGCCAGAGTGGCTGTGTTTATGTTAATTAAAGGTAAAAATGTGTGTGCATCAGGTGAGAAAAGAGACACAAGCCTTTAAGGGGGAAAAGAGGAACCAGGATACAGCCAGGGTGTAGTGGTGGTTAAGCTCAGAAAAGCAACAGAACCTCTGTGAATGAGGACAACAGAGTGTCTCTGCTTGATGGGATGAGTGAAAGTGCTGGGTGTCAAATTTCCAGTAACATAGTAGTACTGTTTTACTTTACAGTGTTGTATGATGAGACTGAACTTCTTATTCCGATCCAACTAGACACTCTAGTACCTGTAGGCAGCACCATGAAATGCACCAAAAATGACACAATTCTATGAATACACCATATGAGAGTGATACAGTTAAAATCAATACAATTGAATTTGCTCACTATGCTGGAGGGGCAAGACCATGTAGAGCTTTGAAAATTGCAGTACAAACTCTTGCTGCTAAGTTCTAAATGTATTAAAGACTGTAGCCATGTAGCAGTAAGACCATAAAAGAGAGTGTTAAAATAGTCAGGATGAGAAAATATTAAGGTATTGACAAACAGTCTGGCACCAGTGTTGGAAAGAAGCGGGCAGAGGTGTGCAATATTGTGGTGATGAAAGAATGCAGACTCTGCAAAGAGTTATGTAGATGCAGCTCTTCTGCCCTGCACCAACTTCTGTTTCCCTGTATACTGCTGCTTGCTATGAATGATCTCTGTGCAGATGGCATCTGCTATTACCATTATCATTTGATCATGCAGCCAGTGATGGTGTCCCTCTCTCGGGTCTATTTCGTAACATTTTTGAATATGCAGTAAAATACTATATGTAATTCAGCAATGACATTTTCCAGTAATGTTTCATAACTTTACAGCTAAATATACAACTAAAAATAGTTTTAAAAACATCCCTAAAATGTAATAAATTAAGGAAACATGGAACTACTGCACAAATACATTTAAGATCTATAATTAAAAGGCCACCATCTTTTAAGAAAACAGCAAAATTACATTATGACATATACTGAACAAAAATATAAACTTGTTTTTGCTCCCATTTTGCATGAGATGAACTCAAAGTTCTAAGACACAAAAGGCCTTCTTTTCTTTCAAATATTGTTCTAAAAAAATGCACCTGTCTTGGTTAATGTAAAATGCAAAAAAAACAACAACACACAATTACTTTTTTAAAACCACAGAATTAAATGGTGACATTATTAATCCTTGTATGTATTGTATTTAGCAAGCAAGAGTTCTCATTCTAATGAACATTTTGTGAATATTCTTGGTATAATTCTTGCCTGAAACAGGATGGCTCCTTCATGGTTAGATGCAGCACTGCTCAAAATGCACAACAACCTTTTACTCTAGTCGTGCTGTTTAATCACAAAGTCTACAACATTCCTGTTCGCTTTCTGAAAGACTCATGCAACTATGCCCTGGGCAAAGAAGGAAAGAAGTGTGAGGAGGTAAAGGTTAAATACTTAATTGTGTTTATTATGATATATTACCTTTCATTGTTTTAAGTAGATTTTATTTGTTATTTTTATTTGAATTTCACTGACTTATGTCATATGGCTTTTTATTTAATATAAATTTTGAATGCTAGAGTATATAAAGCAAAATTCATGTTTCTTTATCTTACTGTCTTTTAGCATTTTGGCAGTCTGCAAGAGATGATATCTCACCACAAGGCTAACCCACTTTTGCTGATTGACAGCAAGACTCAGGCCAAACACTCCACATACCTCACACATCCTGTACACCTGTAACACACCAAATTACAACCAGATGTCTATGCAATATTCATACACTGAAATAACTATGCCTATTTGTCAATATTACACCCTTAAACATATATTATAAAGGCAGGATGTGCATTTTTATTTTACACACTTATAACAGGGCAGCATTTGGGTGCCTAACGATAGGTTATAAAAATGTCTAAAATGATGGCCATTCCTTTTTTAGTAGAAAAAAATATATCTTAAGGTTGTTTGGACATTATTTTCATAATCTTTGTTCACTACATGTATCCAATGTTTAGTTTGTTAGTTATGATGATGCTGATATTTTTTCAGGTTGGAATTTAACACCGCTAGACCATATTGTTGTTTAAATTTGTTGTTTCATTGTGTAGTTATCAGTTCTAACCTTATTTATTAATTACTTTGTTTGCTTTCAATAGACTTTTGAATGATGAGCATCTTCATGTTTATGATAACAAATGATTGTTTATATGAAAATGCAAAATTAGATAATAAAGATAAATAAAGGAAGTAAATAATAATGTTATTATGTTATGATAGTAAATGTGTAGAAATGACAAGAATGTAGCAACACGCTTCTTGTCGATGTCCATCCATCATCTATAGATGCATGTATAGAAACTCAATGACATTGTAAGTAATTGATTTGACTGATAAATTCGCTAGTTAGGAAAACACATTTATTAAACATAGTAACTCTGGATGGTCTTTGGGTTACACCATGTACAGCTGTAAAAGACCTTGGTGTGATTCTTGTTTCCAGTCTTTCCTTTGAAGTTCATGTAGATAATATCACTAGGATAGCCTTCTATCATCTTAAAAGCATTGCTAAGATAAGAAATATGATGTCATTACACAATGCAGAGAAACTTGTTCATGCTTTTGTTACCTCTAGGTTGGATAATTGTAATGCCTTGTTGTGTGGTTGTTTCAGTATGTGCATAAACAAACTGAATATTAGTCCAGAAGACAGCAGCCTGAATCCTTTAATAGAACCAGAAAATATGAACATATCACCCTATCTTATCCATACTGCACTGGCTCACAGTCAGATCTCTATTGCATTGACTTTTACACTCTACTATTGACACAAGGCCTGACCGCCCCCTGAGCGAACTTCTAGTGACTTATGAACCGCCATGCCTACCTTCAGTCAAAAGGTGCTGGTTCTTTGCTGATACCATGAATTATAAAGGCTACAGTCTTCTTTAAGTCTAGGCTGAAAACATATAAACATATTTAGTAATTTAGGTTTAGTTAAGCATTTGCTTAATAGTTTTTCATAGTTCAAGGCACAGTGCTGGAGGAAGTGTTTTGGTAAACTGGGATGCTGTCGCCCTGTTCACTCAGGTTCGATAGCGGGGTGGCTGGCTGCTTTATTTTAATTCAGTTGAAATTTTCTTTGTATAGTGCTTTTAACAGTAGAGATTGTCCCAAAGCAGCTTTACAGAAATGACCGAAACCAAACATCCCAGTTTACCAAAACACTCTATGAACATGAACCCTTCAGCTCTGTGCTTTGAATTAAGAAAAACTATGAAGAATATGCTTGACTAAACAAAATAGTTTTCAGCCTAGAGGTAAAGACTGAGATTGTGTCTGAGTCCCGAACACTAATCAGAAGGCTGTTTCATAGATGTGGGGTTTCTAAAAGAGATTTATCTGCCCCAGCTATATCCCCTATAATTCAAGGTATCAGCACCTTCTGATCAAAGTATGCATGGCAGATCATAAGAGACTAGAAGTTCACTAAAGTACTTTATAAGTAAATAGTAGTATTTTATAGTCAGTGCAAAATTTGACCGGGAGCCAGTGTAATGTGCACAAAACAGGGGTGATGTGGTTATATTTTCTGGCTCTGGAAAGGATTCTTGCTGCTGCATTTGGGATTAATTGCAGTTTGTTTATGCACCTATTGTTACAAACAGACAAAAAGGTATTAAAATAATCCAACCTAGGTAACAAAAACATGTACAAGTTTTTCTGCATCATGTAGTGACATCATATTTTTTATAGACAGAAGGCTATCCTGGTGATATTATCTACATGAGCTCTAAAGGAGACACTGGAATCAGTAGTCACACCAAGGTCTTTAACAGCTATATATGATGTAAGTGAAAGACCATCCAGAGTTACTATGTAATCAGAAAGTTTACTTCTTTACACTTTCCTCAACTTTACTAAACTGGTGTCTCTCATCTGGATTTGCTGACTATATATAACTGTGCATCATCAGCATAGCAGTGATAATATTACCCAGACATAGCATATACAGAGAAAATAACAACAAACCTAAAACAGAATCTTGTGGAACACCAAATATTACCGTACTCAGCACATAAAATATTCATAACTTACATCTACAAAAAACTGATATCAGGCATGCAAGCACCTGAACCAGGACAGCGCTGTTCCCTTAACTCTAACAACATTTTTTAGTCCGTAAAGGTGAATAACATGATCAATGGTGTCGAAAGCTGCGCTTAAGTCAAACAATACAAGCAGGGACACATAACCCAGATCAGAGGCTAGTAACAGGCCGTTCACAACATTAACCTGTGCTGTCTCTGTGCTATGATGGGGTATAAATCTTGACTGACAAATTAAAATTTTTACTATAGAAATTAGTGAAATGAGACTCCAAGAATATATAGTGGGTACCCAGGGCACCCTCATGTGTGTGTTAACTTCTGGTTCTCCCTTGTAGGTATGATGTCTTAGCTAGTTTCTGCTTCCTCTCTGCACAATATACATTTTATATAACCATTACAAAAAAGCATACCCAACTCTCTATATTCTCTTTGCTATCCTCTCTCTTTATTTCCCATTTTGATAAGCTACACCTGATATGATGTTGCATGCTTGCCTTGGTTCAACACGCAAGTAGTTCAAGAAAGCAAAGCATCTTTTCAGCACCCCATTTAACTGCTCAATTGTACCTCTTGCTGTTTCATGAGCCTTGTTAAAGCTCAGTTCTGCATCTGTGTTCACTTTTGCAAAAGGTGTCATTAACCATGGTAAGAGTAAGTAACCACTGTCACCAAGTATGATGCCACCCGGGGGATTTTGCTGGAAATTCTTGAAAATATTACTCTCCTTAAGGATTTGTACATCATGCACTGAACCAGGCCATCTCACAACACAGTTCATAATGATTAGGTCAGCATCCCCCACAAGCTGAAAGTTGATGCTATGTCGTCTCTTTTTGTTCACAAATTACCATTCTCTCATGGGGTGCCTGAATGTAGACATGTGTACAGTCTATTACCCCAATTAGGCATTTTACTCATGAAGAAAAAATCCTGTTTGATCTTGTCCAGCTGATTTTCAGGAAATGCAACAAACTGGTTCAGAAGTCTGGTCAGGGCAGATGAGACTCTATGAATGATCATGCATACATGGATTTTGTGACACATACATCTCCAATAACTTCATTAAATGGTCCACTTGCGTAGAACCGCAAAGCAATTAGAACTTCTCTACAGTTCCTCTACAGTCAAGGAATGGCTTCTTAGAGTGGCACTTTCTAAATGTGCATCATCTGGATAATCTTCCAGTATGCTGATGTTTATTGCAAACCCTCTGTCGATATCTTCTGCTGTATTGTTGGAGTGAGTGCACAACAGATGTCATTGCAAAAGAATTTCAGAGTAGTATATTTAAAAAGGGAACGATGACTTGCCCCTAATTGCACACCTGAATGCAATTGTGCCCATCTCATGTAAAAAAAAGAACCTGTGGAGGAGCCCAGGGACAAAATAGAGCAACCAGAAACAAAGGCAAAAGGAACAAACTTCACTCCAGCAGAGACAAATGCTCTACTGGAAGTTGTGCGTAAAAATTACCCAACTTTAATGGGAACAATTAGCACCCCAGATCAAGGTAGTGCTTTAAAAAGCAAAATGAAACAAATTACCTGGACTGCAATCACAGACCAAATTAATGCCACTGGTAGTGGCAAGTTAAAAACTGTTGAAAATGTCAAACTAAGATGGAAAAACCTAAAGCAGAACGCCTGTAAAGACTACTCTGCAAAATACCCTCAAACTGGGAACAAGCCCTACAAATGAAGGGAATATATTGATGTGATCATGTATATCACTGGCGGACCAAAATCACAGACTTTGCATGAATTTGTCCTGATACAGAGGGTGAGTCAGTGCCTAACAACACAGAATATAATTATGGGAACTGTGAACCTCTAAGCCTCAGAGAGCCAATGGGTTATCCTTCCTCCTTCTATACTGAGCCTAGAGATATTAATGAATGACAGCATTCAGCAGACACACAAACTTCAGCAGATACACAATCCTCCAAATCAAGAAGAAAGCGTGGTTTGAAAGACAGTGATGGCTATGAAGAACACATACTCCTAGCTGAAGAGCAGATAAAGCTGACCTTGCTTCAGCAGAAGGAGACTAAATTACAAATCTCCATTCTTAAAAACAAAGTAATAGAATCAGGCACTGTTATTTCTGATGAAGACTAAATACTTATTTGGTATTTCCTTTTTTTTTGTAATTTGTGTTGTAAAATTTACTCACAATAAGTGGAAGAGTTTAATTTTAATATTTAACAATTAAATATTAATAATTTAATAATTTTTATTGCACAAATTTTTCTTTGTACTGTTTTTTTATTAAACCCTAAACAAAGTAATTATGCATAATTGCTTCTTACTCTTGCTAACATTTTAAAAAGAGTTTTAAAAAATGGTTTTATTTTATTGTAAGTATATTTGAGTTTGAGTGCTTTAAAATCACTTTTACAGAACACTTGTCATTTCTGTACTAAGAGTGTCCTCAACTCTGTTAATTCTGTTTGAATCCACTTCTCAAGGTGGGATAATGATAATCCTTTTGTACTGGGATCAAAACTATCCAATGTTTCTGCTAGAAGTTTTGAAAAATCCAATTGTAGCATTTAATCCGGATTAAAGGTTAGATTGGATTACAAAATCCAGCTCCAAATCTTCAGGATCAAAAATCTGTTCTGAAAAAAACATTTTCTAGTTTAATCCAACTAGATTGTTTTAATCTTTTCGTGTACCTTTTGAAAAACAGCCCCCAGGGGATACCAGTGACCCCAATTTTCCGACTCCTGCTGTAGATGTTGACACATGATGACAGATGTAGACAGATGATGACTGTTTATATCATGAATATAAACAGTCACTGCTAGGTAACTATGAATGAACATTAGTGTCCATCGGTGAACAGTTGCCAAAAAAGACTTATAACTAATTTTTGGGGGGTTACTTGCACTTCTTTATATATATCTTTATATTATTCATAACAGCACTATCCATGTCACCCAAATGAGAATGGGTTCCCTTTTGAGTCTGGTTTCTCTCAATGTTTCCAGTAGATTTAAACAGATCTTTATTTGCATCTTTATTTTTATTTGTCTTAAAATGCTTCACAGAACCACACTTTTACTGCCATTTTGTCATTGACAGGGTATTTTCAAATGTACACCACATACACAGGCGTGCCAATCACACTGACA
The DNA here is from genome assembly GCA_028565595.1 of Duopalatinus emarginatus. Taxonomy (NCBI): domain Eukaryota; kingdom Metazoa; phylum Chordata; class Actinopteri; order Siluriformes; family Pimelodidae; genus Duopalatinus; species Duopalatinus emarginatus. Next base: position 14,809 of record JAOVVF010047676.1, read on the forward strand.
TGCCAAAGATGAATCTTATAAATACTTATTGCATTAGTATAATGATAAGCCACTTAACAAATGAGACTTAAAATTTGCACATAACAGGCACAGAAAAACACCAATCCCAATTTAATCATAAAAAAAGCTTAAAGAGACACCAGCTAGAAGCACATTAATTTTAGCCACTAAAAAAGACTAATTCAACCTAAAATGAAAAAAGGCTGCTTATCACAAGACCGCTTATCAGCAGTCTAGCTTATTTTACAGGCCACTTAGTTTAAGAACAATGGCACTGTATGAACTACAACAAACAGTTGTCTACATTACCGCCGAATTTGTGTGCCGCTGCCATACAAAGGCCACCTGGATTCCTTGTTCAACCCATCCCTTCTGTAGTGGTGTATGCTACTGCAAAATAAATACAGGGCCAGAATCACAGATATTGATACCAGTACAGATACTTTCAACTTTATTTGTATACAGGATAGAGCAGTGTATTATGAATTATGATCAATATGCTATGACCACTATATGATTTTGTGATTTTTACTTTCCACTGTTAAGTAGTTAATTATAGTTAATTATGTGCATGTTAAAACCCAGTTTTTAGGAAAATAAAAAGTATTTTTTGCTATTATAATGAGCAAAATCTGAGGTTTTTGTTCAGAAACAGTTATATAATAACAAAATACAATTTCTCCAGGTTGCAAGGTTTTTCTTTTTCACTCCAGTAGAGCAAACGTTTTAGCGCTGGTTGTGTTAATCAGCAGAAATATCATGAGTCTGGTTGTCTTGTGGTCACTGAAGCACAATATCAGTTTTAAATTTTTAGTGCAAACCTCACGCTATGCAGTGTAACAAACGAGGTGACAAATTACTTTAAATGATCGGAAATATTTGAATTCATCTTTTTTGTAGAGAGCCCCCAAAATGACGTGTTGGGTTTAAAAAAAATTATTTGAAATGCAACAGGCTGTTTTTCAGGATGGGTTACACACATATATAGCAAGGTGGTGTTTTCATTCAAATGCAGCTACAGCTTTCTGGGACAATTCAATGGCTATGTGTGGATGAATGCATATAAAAGCTAGATTTGGTGCAACAAACTACTAATAGTGCAATGTTTTTCATATGATTCCATAATATTTTCATCAGGATTGAGTGATTTCTTTTTTTTTCTCTACTTGATATTAAAAAAATTGTGACTGACTATAACAATTAAATTTCTTTCTCTTTTTTTATTTATATATTTCTTAATGAAATGAAATGAAATAAAATGAAATAAAAGTGAACTATTTTATTTCTTAATGCCAGAAGGTTGGATTTTTAAAAATATTTTTGTGGCATGTCTCTCTGATTTATTATTATTATTTAAATTAAACAATCGAAGGAACATCCTCCAGGAATGGTGACTCCATAATTCTTGCCAGGGGTGGTATAAGGAGATTGTAAATTTCATTCAAGATCCTGGGAATGCTTCACAAGACCTAGACTGTTTCTGATGTCTGTGCATCAAGAGCGAACATTTAGACGTCTCCAAAAAAGGGGTTACAACTGCTGCATTTTAAATGACTTGGGCTAAAGAGAAAGAGAACTCGACTTGCGCTCAGTTGTACAATACTCTTTTCAGATAAAAGTTAATTTTGCATTTATTTTAAAAATCAAGGGCATAGAGTCTTGAAGAAGAGATGCACAAAATCCATGGTGTCTGAAGACCACTGTGAAGTTTCTGAAGTGTGTAACGGTTTGGGCTGTGTGAAGGGCAAAAAGTATATTTCCTCTACAGGTCTTATGTAGTGTTAATCCTTAAACATAAGGTAAGTGGATCTGTCTGCTCCTATCACAGTGGTCCAACACCGTCAGATGATATTGCACCTGTTGTGAACATTTCTATCTATTAAGGTAAGAACCTTAATAGATAGAAATGTTCACAACAGGTGCAACATCATCGGACGGTGTTGGTCCACTGTGATTTTCCTACTCCAAAGCCACCATAACTGACTAATAGTAGATTTTAGAGCACTTCATGCTAACACCACCTGCCCAAACAACTACCAAAATGGTTTAACGGCCATGACAATACTATGTTTAATTAGCCAACAATCTCTCGGAACTTAAGCCCATAAAGAAAATTGCCTGGATTAGGCATAATCCCCTATCCTGAGTGCTAGGCAGTGGAGTGCATGTATTAATTCTTTTCTATCATTCTTCTTCCACGGGGTGTCCAAACATGCACATATCACTGACATTACACAGAAACTGATGTTGATCTATGCTTGCTTTACTGTTCTATGTAACTCAGTGAGCTGAAGTGTGATCACCACATGGTACTTGATTTGATGTTCTGGGTATCTTAGCAACTATATCACAAATAGACATTTAGATTTATAAAATATTTAATGTAATTCACAATGTAACATAATACACTAAATATATCATTTGGATATCTTGCTGGGTTTTAAAATTTTTTTGCCAAACAATTCTACAAAGCAGCAAAGACAGTCACTGTTGGGTAAATATTAAAACCGTTTAAACATTCTTAAGGAAATTTAATACAAGTTTGTATTAAATCATTGACAGTTTTATAATATCATTTTAACATTTTTATAATATCAATATAAGCAGCATAGCTTTTTGAAAGAATAGTGGCCAAAAATGCAAATGAATGATGGAGCCACTTAGTTTTCAAAAAAGATTAAAAGACTTGTAAAACCAAAAGATTGGGACCTGTTAGAAAAACCTGGTGTTTTTTAAACAAAAATTCAAAGGAAGCTGCAACTGAATGTGAATGCAACTGTAGCTGTCAGCTGAATAAAAAGAAATCCAAATTAGAAGAAAGGAAAAGAAGACTATACTTCCACTTAAATAAATATTTCCTTATTTCCTAAACAAAAAAAAGCCATTTTAAAATGTTTTACATTTGCAATCACTGTATACGTCAAATAAAAAAAAGAAAAAATCAAACGAGTAGAATATTGTGAAGGTTGATGTTTTCATATTTTTAATTTTAGAAAGGCAAACTGGCCTAATGATTTACTAATATGTAAGGTGACATTTCAAGCCTTTTTTTGTTTTACCTCCCATAAGAACTTAAAGTTCATAAAAATCAGAAATCCAATATCCCCAATTATTGACTGGGAGCCAAGACACCTTGGATTCCCTTACCTTTCCACTCTTCCTTTAGACTCCAGCATCATAAACAAATGAAATGGAAAATTTACTTTCATCATTAAAGTGGATGTTTGACCATTGAGCAACAGTCATTTTCTGTCCAAGAAAGCTGCTTCTGTTGTCTCTGCTGGGTTAGATATCAGGAATGCAGCAATCAAAGCACCTTTTCTGGAGATGTCCGACACCACCCCTTATGAAGTTCTTAAATTTACCTTTCTTTCCACTCTTCTCAAGGCTGTAGCTCATGCACTTTTTCCTTCTGCATTTTCCAGTTCCATTTAACATTTCTAATAATATACTTTCATACAGCACCCAGCAAACATGACCTTCTGTGGCTTACCTGGCTTGTTGAGGATCCTACATGATTGTGGTAGTGTATGAACTAGAAAGCATATATATATATATATATATATACACACATTTATTATGTGTATATATTTATTTATTTATGTTTATATATATATATATGTTTATAGGAGTATAGCATTTCGGACACAGCCTAGATTTGAGTGATGGTGAAAGATCTGTTAAACATGAAGTTTCATTTCATTTGTGTTTTGTATGTTCAGTACTGCCTAGTA
>JAOVVF010047784.1:0-18515 GCA_028565595.1 Duopalatinus emarginatus
ATGTAAGGGTGTCATAGACCTGTCATTGTCACTGGCTGACCAGCACTTCGGTCTGTCAATCAAAAATGATATAGCCCATGCTGATTCTAATAAAGTCACAGACTGCACTTCTGCTGGTGCCCTTCCATCCATTTTTTAAGTTTTAGCTTGGCAGGTCATGGAAATATTACTGCCTGATCATGGGTCGGCATAGATTCTAATCAGAACTACAATGATATCTGTTTGTCTTTGAATGTCTTTTGTTCGTCATTAATGACAACATTGTTGGCAAATGATTTCACTATTGTTTGTCTTGGGCTGGTCCAAAAATCTCACCTCTAGTGACACAATACAAATACCCCAGCCATCTCTCTTAATAGAGCCAGAGTCCTACTCTATTATACCCAATTAGGGTTTTGTTACTCATGGTCACAAAATAATAATTCATATGTAGATAGTGTGATAATCCCTAAACTGATATATCTTGGTTTTATGGACTACTTATTAGAAATGGCTGAGTCTCTATTGACTCTCATTTAATAGAGTCTTGTGGCACTGGTGCTAGAAAGCAGTGACTAGTGTGCTTGCCGGCATTGACCTCTGGGTTCGGTGTACATGAAAACTGGAACAGGTGCATCATCAAAGCTTTGAGTCAAATTAGCCTAGAGTGCCATTTTCATTTTCATAAGCAAATGGAAGGAACTCGAGTAAAAGCAGATTTTTTGGTTAGTTGCTTCTACTCTACTCCTAATCAGCCATCATTAAAGGTGTAGATGACAAACCAACATGCAGAGACTAATCACTCCCATTACACCACCAGTTATCATTAAACTATCAGAATGTGAACATAATAAAAATAATATAATGTGCTGAATCGAATGCTATTTTATAATCACCTGTTGTTTTATTAAACCATTTCTTTATGTATCAATATATTAGCAATATATTAAATTCTGATTTATTATTACCTCCTCAATCATATTATCTTATTAGTATTTTTTTAAATATATATTTATAATTGTTAAAAAAATTTTTTACCTCTGATTGTCTAGTAAGTGTTTGTTTATAAGATTCCTGCCGGAATCTTAGTATCCCTGTATTCGCTCTTACATTTTATATTTGCCTCTGAGTCCTGCTCTTGGTTTCCTTTTGTGAAAACCTGGCAAAAATGTGGATGAATAAAGGACAGAGAGAAGAATTGGACAGATATGGACAAATACTGTAAGACATTTACCCAAGTCCAATTTTTGGTCCAGGATCTACAGGACACAAACTCTTTAATTATTTGTTTTTTTTTTTAACTGATATACCTTAAACTGGAACTCGAAAGAGATTCTCACATACACAAAGCATGCAAGAACCCCCACTTACTGTATCATCACACATCCCTCTGTAACAGATCTACTAAGGACACTGACTCTGCAGGCCTGCACATAGCTCTCTCCTATCTGGAAGATTAAAAATGCTCTGGCTAAGTTGCCTAGCCACATAACCTCAGAACCTCAGTCTGTTCACTTTCTGACTAATATATCTTACTATATCTAACTGACATATACTATAATAATAATAAAATTCAATGCCATTTACACTAGTCAGTGGTTTCAATGCCATGGCTGTTTGAATACAGATAGTACTTACAGGTAGAGATAAGCAGAACAAGGCGGGGCAATCCTGTGAAGGACAGTTTTAAAGGTTTTACTCAGTGTTTGGTATGTGAAAAATTTCCACTAAAGCACTATATTTTTATTTTCAGTGTAAAAAGTAAAATTGAGAGCTCTTTTGACCACCATGCAATGGAATTCACCTCTGCATTTAACCCACACATGCACACTTGTGAACAGTAGGGGGCAGTGAGCACACATGCCCAGAGCAGATGACAGCGCATTTATCTGCAGCACCCAGAGAGCAGTTGGGGGTTAGCTGCCATGCTCAAAGGCTCTTCAGTCAAGTTTTGGCAGTTACAGGGCTTGAACTGGGGACCTACTGATCCCAAGGTAGGTTCCTTAACTCCAAGCCTACAGCTACCCATTATATTTCTTCTTCTTCACTAATAAATGCACTAAATGTCACTAAAAGTATGGGGACACCTGATCATCACATCTGCATCGATTTTGCACTAAAATCTGAAACATACACTTGTCCAGAATGTGTTTTCCCATTATTTAAATTAATGAGCCCAAACATGTTTCAGTATGAGTACATTGGATTGTACAAAGCACTATCCACAGCCTCCCAAGCTTCAGTTTCCTCACAGTTTCTAACACTTGATTGAACTTCCTCTTCATGTTCTGGAGGTTTACAGTGCCAGAGGAACAAAGCAGCCCCAGAACATTAGTGCCCATGCTTTACTGAAGGCAGGGTATTATTTTTAAGGTAAGTTTGTCTCTTTCAGACTCACCGCTTATGTGTACCTAAGGTTTGATGAGTCACATCTCAAAGCAACCAATGCGCTATATAAAATAAAGCCTACCTACATTTGCATCTGTCTTTGCCACGTTTTCATTGTAATAAATGTGCTGTCTATCAGTTCATTAGCTCCTGTCTCAGTTGTTAGACTGTTTAATGACTAGGTTTCTTTTCCCCACTGACTGACCAGTTGACAACTCCAGGAATGTCTTATTTCAGAACAGAGGTGTCAGTGTAACCATAATGTAAGAGAAAGAGCTTCCCCTGCATGGACAATGACATAAAACCATTTATTTATTATAAAATGTTTGATCATCTAAATATTTCTTTCAGAGCTATTAATGATGTTTTAATGAAAGTTTTTTCATAGTGTTACTGATTTAAACCCAATCTAGATTATGAAACAAAAATCCTAAACAAAACAAAACATAGCTCTTCACTGTGCACCATATCCACATAAGGTTTTAGTTATATGTCTTTATCAAGTCTAGACAAAAATTTATAGTCAAAGTATTAAATACATTTAAATATTTTTACTAAATAAATTATATCACAAAATAAGCACTAAGGTAATTTAAAATCTATATTTAAATAATACAAGAATAAACATAAGTTTAAATAAACCTGATGGCAAACAAAACTAACCTTATGACCAAGTTTATTAAATAATAAACACTTACTATATGGGAGAAAAAAATAAGTGCAGTATGATAGAGACAGAAGAAGGATATCTCGAGGATATAGGATATAGTCTTCAGTCTCTGATGAAGTCATACTCATACTGCACATTTCTTATTCAAAACAGCCGCCATCCTTTCTTACATTACTGGAACTGGTGCATATTCAGAGCTTAAAATCAAATTGGCCTAGAGTAAAATTCTCATTTCCATAAGCAAACAGAAAAAAGTGACCTTGGATCGCCCATCATCAATAAAGCTGTAGATGACCAACCAATATACAGGGGCTAATCACTTCTATTACACCATCAGTTATCATGAAAATCAGATGCAGTCTCGTGACTTTTCATGAGCTATTGAGCAAGGCACCTAACCCCTATCTGCCCCCCAGGTGTCATGGGCTGCCCACCTTTCTAGTCTGTATGTTTTAATTCATGGATGGGTTAAATATGGAGGTTAAATTCCTCTGTGTGTTCAAGCACAATGGTCAATGACTCAGTTCACTTGTTTTCTATTAGATTCATGGTATATATACAGGTCCATTATCACCATCTTTCTGTCTATATTCCCTGCACATCAGCTGTCCAGCCTTTGTGTATTCAGCCTGTTTCATTACACCCTGTTTTTTTCTTTACCTTCTGCCTGCCTGGATCTTTGCATCCTTGTATTTGCTTAAGTAAACTCTGAGTCCTGCACTTGGTTTCCTTTTGTGAAAACCTGACAAAAATGTGGATGAATAAAGAACACTGGGGAGAATTGGACAGATATGAAAAATAATAAACTAATAAAAAATAAACCAGTGTCAGTGTGGTCTTTCTCCCTAATTAACTCACACCACACAGACAGTGCCTTGGCATCATGGGGCTTAATCATACCATGCACCAGAGTTTATTCAAGATACGAGACTATAGATTTAAAACCAAAGAGCAACCTAGATTAAATTGTTGGTTATGGTCCCAAAGGTCAGAATAAATCATGAAACTAAGCTGCACAATTTGATAACCACTGAGCTGTTCCTCAACAGGTTCTAGCTGGGAGTGACAGGGAGACTGTGTGACACTGCCACCTGTGTTTATCTCTAATCCAATGATTTACATTATAAGTGATTTGTGCTTAATTAAATACTTAGTGATCTTAACAAGTAAAAAAGTACTTTTCTGTGCGTCAGCAAGACATTTGCTTTGGGCATTTATTTTGTTTAAAAAGATTTGCATGGATGCTTCAGTGCACATCAGAGCACCGTGTCTGCTAAAGCACGGGATATTTGCAAACTTGTAAGTAAAAAGGTAAAATTCTACACATGTCAAAGGAAATCGGAATAAATCTGTCATCTATACACTGATAAATAAGTGTCACTGAAAATTATATATAGGAAAATTATATCTATGTATAGATTGTGAATGTGTTCTGTTGTTCCGGGTACCAAGACATTAGTAGCAGATCCTTCTGTGGATTATTTTGTTACAAGTCTTTCCACACTGTTGTGCCAGTGTCTGAAGCTTTTACTGCAACTGATGAATCTTGTCTGCCCTTTGATGTAGTGGGAACTGGTGGTCTTGCCTTCTTTAAAACTGAATCTCTCGGCTGCAAAAACTGACAAAAAACTACTGGTCATCCTTGGCTGTCCTTCTGATGATTCTCCCCACATTCTTATCAAAGATTCAAGATTCAAGTTTTATTTGTCACATGCATAGTCATACATGGTACAACCTGCAGTGAAATTCCATTTGACTGTCGTCCACAGAATATAAACTAGGTAGGAAGTAAATAAACAGCAATCGAAGGGCACACAATAAAATTAAATAGTGCTAAATGATATCTAAAGAATATAAAATAAGATAAAAAATATATACATATAAAATAAAATAAAGTGTGCATATATATATATATATATATATATATATATATATATAGAGTCCGTTGTTGGGGTGACTGAGGTCCTTCACGATCGTCCTGGATCTGATTCAGCACCGCTTGCAGTTCAGGAAGCTCGGTCCGGGTGATACGTTCAGCTGATTGTACCACTCTCTGGAGAGCCTGTTTGTCTGCTTGGTGCTGTTCTCAAACCAGGCTGTGATGTGATGTCTTGTTGACGTTGAGGTGGAGATTGTTGTCCTGGCACCAGTTCTCCAGGTGTCTAATCTCCTCCAGGTAAGCCCTCTTGTTGTTGCTTGAGATCAGGCCTACCACAACAGTGTCGTCAGCAAACTTGATGATGGTGGTGAAGCGGAAAGTGGCCATGCAGTCAGAGATGTACAGTAAGTACAGCAGACGGCTCAAGACACAGCCCTGGGGGGCTCCAGTGCGGAGGGTGAGGGTATGTGAGACATGTTTGCCTACACGCACAGCTTTTGGTCTGTCCATCAGGAAGTTGGAGATCCACTGACACAGGGATGGGTGGAGTTCCAGATCTTCCAGCTTTGTGGTGAGTTTGGAGGAGATAATAGTGTTAATTGCTGAGCTGTAGTTGATAAACAGCATTTTAACATAATTACCCTTCCAGTGTCCAGGTGTAAAAGTGTGGTGTGGAGCAGATGGGTGATGGCGTCGTCTGTAGAATGGTTGGGTCTGTACGTAAACTGTAGTGGGTCCATGGATTCAGGTAGTGCAGAAGTAATGAAGTCACTGACCAGTGTTTCAAAGCACTTCATCACCAGTGATGTTAGGGCTACTGGGCGTTAGTAATTGAGAGATGCGGGCTGGGGTTTCTTTGGGACAGAAACAATGACAGACTGCTTGAAGCATGTTGGTATGATGCCCAGCATCAGAGAGAGATTAAAGATGTCTGTAAATACCGGAGCTACCTGGTCTGCACAGGCTTCTAGGACTCGTCCGCAGATTCCGTCGGGTCCTGCACCGCTTCGCCTCTTTTACCATTTTGCGCACTCCGTAGGACACAGCCTTGTACTTGTCCATGCTACCGCTGATGAGCCCCACATTGTAGGCAGCAGTGCAAGTTTTCAGAGCATCGCGGATGGTTTTGTACACCCACGGCTTCTGCTTGGGAAACCTCTTAACAATAGTCTTTTGAATTGTATCGTCAGTTAGTTTCCCAAGAAATCCCACAACCGATTCTATAGAAACATTGTCATCAGAGCTGCACTGGAACATGTCCCAGTCTGCGTCTTTCAGAGCGTCCTGCAGGGCAGCCACCGATTGGTCCATACACCGCACAACCTCTCTGTGAACCGGAACATTCTGTTTTTGCCTTTGTTTGTATTTTGGCATGAGGAAGATGACGGCATGGTCAGACTTTCCAAACGGTGGCTGTGCTTGTGCCTTGTAACTGTTCTTATGCGGTGTGTAGCAATGATTCAGTGTCCTATTGCCCCCGGTGGGGCAGGTGATGTGCTGGTGCAAGTTTTGTGCTATCGTGAATGCTTTCTTCAGTTGCTGGAAAGCGTCGGTGGCGTCCTCGTGCCACCTGAGAGTCTTGGTTGCTCCCTTCAGCAGATTGGTGTGCGGCTTGGCGATTGAGCTAAAGTTCCGAATGAACCTCTGATAGAAGTTCGCAAATCCCAGGAAACTTTGAAGTTCTCTAACCTAGCTGGGAGTGTCCCACTGGGTAATTGCCTTCACCTTCTGGCAATTCATGGACACACCCTCAGGTCCAATGTTATAACCCAGAAACTCCACTTGAGGCTGGTGAGAAAACTAAAATGTCGTCTATATAGACGATAACCAATCTTCCCAACAAGTCTCTAAAAACTTCATTAACAAAATGTTGAAAGACACTAGGTGCTGAGGCTAGTCCATAGAGCATAACTAGATACTCGAAGTGACCCGAGGCGGTGCTGAATGCCTCCAGCAGGTCGTCATACTCGGCGGGGATGTGGACGTCGAGAGCCGAGTCCGAGCTCTCGACCTTGGTGGTTCGGACGGGACAAGACTTGACATTAAGGCATCGTGAGAAACAGAATGAGGACCATTTTGAAATGTCGCCCTCCCTCCAGTAGATCACAGGGTCATGGGTTTTGAGCCAGTCCATGCCGAGGATGATGGGATGCTTAGGAGATTCTATAACCAGGAGCAAGATTTCCTCTTCATGAAGGAGACCGATCTTGAGACTGGGATCCCTTGGGCTTCGACAGTGGCACGGTTGATGAAGCTGGTCACTGCTCCTGAATCGATGAGCGCTGGGTGGAAACATACTACATTTTGACAGAGAATCTGTACTCTCAATGAATGCTCGGTTAAAACATGAGGAGCACTACTACTCACCAAGCGCTACTCACCACTACTCGTCGTACTTAGAGGCACCCCTGGTGCAAGTAGTGTATGAAGGCCTGATCAGACATGTGGCTAGAGCATGACCTTGTTCACCGCAGTAGAAGCAAAGATGAAGCGCTGCCGCGCCGACATCGCGGATCGCTGGCGTGGGGGCAGCTTCCAAGTGCTGCTCGTTAGCCTCCCAGCTGGGGGCGCGGATCAACCTGTTAAGGACCCAAACAAGGAGGAGTCAAGTGCAGGGTATTGGTTTATTGCAGTGCGAATACAAAAAGAATAAAGAGTTCAGGAAAGTCACACAACAAAAAAACGACCGGAGCGTGAAGGGAGCAAACAAAACTCAAGATGATCCAACGCACAGAAGTTTTCAGGAGCAAACGGGTGAGGGCAGGAACACTCCACGCTCCGGCGAGGGGAACTCTAAAAAAACAAACAAGAAGACGACGACTCACTAGAGAATACGAGAGCAACAAAACAAAACTGAAACTGAGTGGGCAATCGAGACAGGAATACTTAACTTGAGATGGATCTGGAACCGTCATGGTGACAACTTATGTGAAGAGAGTAGCGAGTTTGTTGATCCGCCCTGAGGAGTTAAAACGAGCCCTTTTTGTACTCCTCAGGGCGGCTAGATAAGCAATCAAACATGGCCACCAGCAGGTGCGCCCAATTTGCAATGCCCTGTGGGAGATGCAGTTCAGTCCATGAGTTCTCCCACAGGGCGAATCTGGTGGCCTCTGGCAGCCATAAACATGACAAATAGCTCTTCACTGTGCACCATATCCACATATGGTTTTAGTTATATGTCTTTTATCAAGTCTACACAAAAATGAATAGTCAAAGTATTAAACACATTTAAATATTTTTAATAAATCAATTATATCACAAAATAAGCATTAAGGTAATTTGAAATCTATATTTAAATAATACAAGAATAAACATAACTTTTTCTTTAATAAACCTGATGGTAAACAAAACTAACCTTATGACCAAGTTTATTAAATAATAAACACTTACTATATGGTAGAAAAAAACTAGTAAAAAACAAGAAGGATATCTCGATGTTTGAGTCTTCAGTCTCTGATTGAGTCATACTGCACATTTCTTATTCAAAACACCTGCCATCCTTTCTTACATTACTGGAACTGATGCATATTCAAAGCTTTAAATCAAATTGGCCTATAGTGTCATTCTCATTTCCATAAGCAAATGGAAAAAAAAAAACTTTAAATCACCCATCATCAGTAAAGCTGTAGATGACCAACCAATATACAGGGGCTAATCACTCCTATTACACCATCAGTTATCATGAAAATCAGATGCAGACCTGTGACTTTTCATGAGCCATTGAGCAAGGCACCTAACCCCTATCTGCCCCCCAGGTGTCATGGGGCTGCCCACCTTTCTAGTCTGTATGTTTTAATCCATGGATGGGTTAAATATGGAGGTTAAATTCCTCTGTGTGTTCAAGCACAATGGTCAATGACTCAGTTCACTTGTTTTCTATTAGATCCATGGTATATATACTAGTCCATTATCACCATCTCTATGTCTATATTCCCTGCACATTAACTGTCCAGCCTTTGTGTATTCAGCTTGTTTCATTACACCCTGTTTTTTTCCTTACCTTCTGCCTGCCTGGATCTTTGCATCCTTGTATTTGCTTGAGTAAACTCAGAGTCCTGCTCTTGGTTTCCTTTTGTGAAAACCTGACAAAAATGTGGATGAATAAAAAACACTAGGGAGAATTGGACAGAAATGAAAAACAAACTATTAAAAATAGACTAATGTCAGTGTGCTCTTTCTCCCTAACTAACCCACACCACACAGACAGTGCCTTGGCATCATGGGGCTTAATCATACCATGCACCAGAGTTTATTCAAGATACGAGACTGTAGATTTAAAACCAAAGAGCTACCTAGATTAAATTACTGCTTATGGTCCCAAGGGTCAGAATAAATCATGAAAGGAAGCTATACAATTTGCTAACCCCTGAGCTGTTCCTCAGCAGGTTCTAGCTGGGAGTGACAGGGAGACTGTGTGACACTGCCACCTGTGTTTATCTCTAATCCAATGATTTACACTATAAGTGATTTGTGCTTAATTAGATACCTAGTGATTTTAACAAGTAAAAGTATGTTTCTGTGCTTGAGCAAGTAAAAAAATTTGCATGGATGCTTCAGTGCACATCAGATCACATCAGTGTCTGCTAAAGCACGGGATATTTGCAAACTTGTAAATAAAAAGATGAAATTCCACACGTCTAAGGAAGTCGGAATAAATCTGTCATTTATACACAGATAAATAAGTGTGACTGAAAATGATATCTAGGAAAATGATATCTATGTATAGATTGTGAATGTGTTCTGTTGTTCCTGGTACCAAGATATTAGTAGTGTGATGTGTGTGTGTGTGTGTGTGTGTGTGTGTGTGTGTGTGTGTGCGCGCGTGCATGTCCCTGAATTATCTTAAATAGTTTACAGTAAATGTAAAACTGTAAGTGGGACAAACATGAATATTTTAGGAAAAGAAAGTCAATTCAATTGTATATAATGTTATTTGTATAACACTTTTAACATTAAGCATTGTTACAAAGTAGTTTTTATGGAAATATATAATCTCCTATTTGTTCCATTCGACATCCAAATATCTCAGTTTACCAAAACTCTTTATGTTGCTCTTCTTATGCCTTCTTACCTTAAACTGTTGTGTCAGTGTCTGAAGCTTTTACTGCAACTGATGAATCTTGTCTGCCCTTTAAATTAATGTATAGTGGGAACTGGTGGTCTTGCCTTCTTTAAAACTAAATCTCTCGGCTGCAAAAAATGACAAAAAAAAATAGTGGTCATCCTTGGCTGTCCTTCTGATGATTCTTCCCACATTCTCATAAAAGTTGTGCTACTATCTGTGCTGGAGTGCCTGAGGCCACTTGATCTGCCCACTTTCCTAGAAACTGGAGAGCTTAGCATCTGAAGGTTATTGGCTATGTGGGGTGACTCCAGAACAGGCTTCTCCTACATCCAGGAAATAGTCCTGAACACTAGATCAGTTTTCCATGCATCACACATTTGATTTGGGCCTGATGGTTTTTAGTGTCAGAAAGGGCACCCATAGATCTAAAAAAAAAACAAAAAAACTTTGCAATAGTTTGGCTTTGGCTCAGGTATTGCTAAATTGTCTGCACATAATTATTGTATGTGATATAATTGTGTTTCAGTGTATTAATGATTTTTCAGGTATGTGATGCACCCCTTTATTATGCACCTTCCATTATCAATATCTTGCTGTCTATATTTCCTGAAGATTAGCTGTCCAGCCTTTGTGTTTTTGGCCTGTTTGATTCAGCTTTTTTTTCTGCCTGTCTTACAGGACTGGACTAAAGTGAGAAAAGCAAAGAGATATCTGAAGCGAGTCTTTACTAAAGGATTTAGGCAATACAGGGTAAACAGTAACAGTATCAGCAGAGCAAACCAGACGCCAGGGTTCAAACCCTCAACTCGACTGTCAATTTTGATTTGTTCACCTGTGGCAATAAAGCCTACCTACATTTGCATCTGTCTTTGCCATGTTTTAATTGTAATAAATGTGCTGTTTATCAGTTCATTAGCTCCTGTCTCAGTTGTCAGACTGTTTAATGACTAGGTTTCTCTTCCCCACTGATTGACCAGTTGACAACTCCAGGAATGTCTTCTTTCAGAACAGAAGTGTCAGTGTAACCATAATGTAAGAGAAAGAGCTTCCCCTGCATAGACAATGACATAAAACCATTTGTTTATTATAAAATATTTGATTATCTAAATATTTATTTCATAGCTATTAATGATGTTTCAATTATTATTTGTAGTGTTACTGATTTAAACCCAATCTAGATAAAATGTAGGCAGATTATGAAACAAAAATCCTAATCAAAACAAAGCATAGCTCTTTACTGTGCACCATAGGCACATAAGCTTTTAGTTATAGGTCTTTATCAAGTCTGGACAAAAATAAATAGTCAAAGTATTAAACACATTTAAATACACATATATGAAAAAAAACCTAATAAAAAATAAACTAATATCAGTGAGTAGCATGACAAAGTCTGTTCAGCCACCACAAGGGGCAGACACCAGGCAATATGATGGTTGAAAGTATACAAAGATAATTTGTTGTACAAATTTCATGAAGAATGTTTGAGAGCACATACAAAGAATAAGACTTCCCAATACTGAGCCCCCCAGCCAACCCTGGACCAACAGCTCTTCAGGTTAGAAAGAGAGAGACAGCAAGGAGTTACACAAAGAAAAGATTTAAAGCACCTCAAATCCAATAGGAGTGTGAAGAATCAGATGCTACACAGCAAGCTCAAATGCACACACAGACTCAGATGTGACGCTGCAAACATAAGTCCTGCTCCCCCCTTTTGACCTACAGACAGGAATAGTTTAAAAAAACAAAGAAATTAACAAACAAACTAACCAGCGCCACAACTTTTACAGCTAATTCCCCCAATCAGCAATTACCCAGGCTGGTGGCTAGCAAAAGAAAGAACCCATGACAACCAAATGAATAAACCAAATAAAATTAGAGGAACAGCGATTGCCAAACAATTCCACTTGTCCTCCCACAGTCAAGGATAATGGCAAAACTCCAACAGTCTCTATAACAGATACATGTTCAACACATGCTTGCTGAACCGGACATAAAGGAATTTCCATTACCTGCGGTGGTCAGTTTACCCACAAACATTCCTCAGGATCAATACTCCTTCACATCTGTCACCAAAACAAGGTCTTTTAAAAACATCTTTAAAACTAAGACACAAACTTTACCCATGGCACACCAAAAATACTATAGGGCCACAAACATACCTCCCTACCAGAAGAAAACCCACAGCCTCCTTCACAGCTGCACTGACACAGGTGCTGCAAATCAGTGGCCTAACCCACGTGCTCCCCGGCCCCCAAATATAGGAAGGTGCATCCTCAGAATCAGGGACATCTAGTGTCCAATTAGGGTACAACCGATAGTGCCCCTGCCACATTCTAACCCCCCAGGTGAATCGGCGCCCTGACGATGCACTGTCAACATTCATCACCTGCTAATCCTCTCAGTAGCCCAACTCCTTCTACATAGTGGGTACTGTAGACATAGGAGGCCTAAATGGATTTGAATGTTGGCCTGCTGTACTTCATCCAGACCGCCACAAGGCTGGTTCCCCTTCAGACTGCTGGTCACCAACAGCCTCAAGAACACTTTCCTGACTGGGGGAAAGAGAGTAACACACATCATTATCCCCAATTTCTAGTATTACTGCCGGGGGTTCCTCTCCATCCTCTGGCTCCACTTCAGGCTCAGAGGGCTCTTCATCCTGCAGCAAGTCATCAACCACCTCCATTGGCAACAGGGCAGCTCTCATCTCTGTCCGATGTACTCGTTTCACAGGGCATTCCTGCAACACTGGTGCAACGGAATACACAACTGGAGCTGATATGACTTTATACAGGCAGGGATTCCACACATCTTGTATTTTATTTCTCCCAAAAACAGAAAGGTTTTTTTAAATAAACAAGCTCACCTTTCTTAAATCCTGCGTTATTTACCCTGGTGGCATGCTTCTGGTCCCGTCGCAACAACTCTCCTGGAGCCTCTCACGCACCTGTGCATATGCTACTTGCAGCCACTTTTGGTGCTCCTGCACCCAGGAATCAGGGGGTTTATCCCCATGTCCGGTCACATTGCCTAACAAAAAATCAACTGGCAATTTTGGTTCACACCCAAACATCAGAAAGTATGGAGTCATACCCGAGGCTTGATGGACCGTGGTATTGTAGGCATGGACCAGCTGTGGGAGGTACTGGGGCCACCATCTTTTCTTCTCAGGAGGGAGAATACAGAGCAGGTCATGCAAAGTTCAATTAAACCGCTCACACTGCCCATTCCCTTAAGGATGATAAGCAGTGGTGCGACACTTCTGTATGCCATAAATCTGACAAAGGTGCTGTACTAGACAGCTTTCAAAGTTTCTGCCCTGGTCAGAATGCAGTCGTCCCGGTAGCCCATACACATTAAACCAGTGGCGTACAAGAACATCTGCCACAGTACCAGCCTTTTAATCTTGGGTAGGGATTGCCGGTGTAAACTTGAAAAAGACATCAGTAAGCACAAGGATGTTTTCTCTGCCATCACTGGCCGGTTCAAGGATGGTAAAATCCATTGCCAGGATTTCATGTGGTCTGGTAGCATGTAGCATTCCTAGATACGTATGTAGCTTAGGTTGGACAGCTTTAACCAAGATACACCATCTACACTCCTTGCACCATCTCTCCACATCCTTCTGCATGCCTGGCCAATAGCAGCAATGCTTCACCAGTTCTGCTGTCCTATCGACCCCCTGGTGCCCATGTGCATCATGAAGGCTGGATATGACTTCACTGTGAAGACACTGGGGCAACAACAGCTGAGCCACTTCTCGATGACCATCTGGAGTATAGGTCAGCCGATAGAGACATCCTTCCCTCTCCACCAACCGGGGCCGCTGACAAGCCAGCTCCCTCACAGCTCGATGCGCACCCTCCAGATCCTTGGCATTCGGTGGATAGCCCAGCTTCCATGCTATGCAGATAGGGCCAATAGTAGGGTCCAGTGCCTGCAGTGAAGACTGCAGATCTGCCTGTGAGCTCTGTGGCAATATGGATATTTCTGCCCCATTACCTCCATTTGTTCCTGTGGTGCCTGCCCCCATTTTTCCTGCAGGCACAGGGGAACCTCCGTCCCTGGAAAAGCATCTGCAATGATTTGCCGTGACAAGCCATCTTTATTCCTGTTGACCCATCCCGGGCAATACTTTTATAGTGAAATTGAATGAAGACAGCTGCAACAGCCACCTCTGCTCCAAGGCCCCCACTTTAGAAGTCTGCAAATGACACAAAGAATTATGGTCTGTCTATACAGTAAAGGTATTGCCCAGCAAGTATTCTAGATTTTTTTTACATACAGCCCACTTCAGTGCCAGACATTCCAAATTTCATGGAACTGTAATTGTCCATATTTCTCTCCCCTTTCCGCAGGCTACGGCTGGCATAGGCAAAAGTTGAGAAAGTGCAGCTCCTAGTCCATGAAAGCTGGCATCTATCTCCAGGACAAATGGTTTGTGGAAATCTGCATAGGCTAGGACAGGTGCTGTAGCGGTCTGCTCTTTCAATGCTTGAAAAACCTCTTCGCATAGACCATCCCACAAGCTACCCAGCGGGGTATGAAGGGTCTTACCTTTCTGACGTGTGCCACACAGCTTAGCCACTAGGGCATGGAGAGGAGCTACCAACTTTGCAAAGTCCTTCACAAATCTGCGGTAAAAGCTTGCAAACCCGATGAATGCGCGCAGCTCCGCCAAATGTTGTGGTCTTCTCCACTCCCACACTGCAGCTACTTTATCTGGATCTGTGGTCACACTATTCTTAGATACCACATGTCCAAGATGCATGACCTGCTCTTGAAAAAAATGGCACTTACCCAATTTCACTTTTAGCCGTTGTTGTTGAAGTCGGGAAAACACTTTGTCCAGCCTCTGCAGATGTTCGGAGACAGTATTAGAAAACACAATCACATCATCCATATACAATAATACAGATTGAAAACATCTATCCCCAAAGATATGCTCCATGAGCTGCTAAAAAGAGGCAGGCCCATTACACAGGCCAAATGGGAGCCGGTTAAATTCAAAAAGGCCAAAGGAAGTACAGAAGGGAGTCTTCACTCTGTCTTTCTCTGCCACATCCACTTGATTATAGCCACTGGCCAGATCAAATTGTAGAGAACCATTGGGCACCAGTCAGGGCATCAAGGGATTTTTGTAGGCAGTGGATAAGCATCTCTTCTGCTTTTGGCATTCAATTGCCTATAATCCTCACACATCCGTAGTGTGCCATCTTTCTTCTGTAACAACACTATGGGGGATAAGTATGGGCTACCACTCTCCCTGATTACTTTACTGTCTAACAGCTGTTGGATGTGTGCCATTACAGCCTCATATTGGGAAGGGGGGATGCAACAGTAGGGCGGTCTGACAGGAACCTTATCGAGCAAGGGAATCTCATGCTGCACCAAACTAGAACACCCAAGATCCCCCTCATGCTGGGTAAATAAAGACTTGTATTTTTGCAATAGATTTACAGCCTGTTGTCTCTTTAGCTCAGAAAGACCTGTTAACTTTGTAAACCTGTTATGCATTCCACTGTCTGAGCAAACACATATGCAGTAAAAGTATCTCTTGGGCAGAGCTCTAACTGTGGCCCTGTTTTTGTTAGTACTTTTATTGTCTGAACCATCTCTACCACTCTGCGAGGGGTTAACCATGCATCCTCAACCCCTACATTAGTAACTGGGGCATACACAAGACCTTTTTCTGCATATATAAGGCATGGGGAAAGTAATAAACCTTCTGGAAGGAAGTTTTCATCTAGTCCTAATGGTTCCAACAGAAACTCAATAGGGTGTGTGGAAGCCTGTGGGCAAGTAACAAGAACAGGTAAGTGTGCCAGCTGCAACCTTAACCGAACACTTCCCCTGTACCCTGATCTTATAAGCTCTGGAGGACTGTAAAATGGCTTCCATTTTCTGACAGCAGCGAAGAGCTTTTTTCTAAGCTGAGGCAGCTGATAACACCTGAGGGGTGCGAAATAACTCTGACCTGTACTTCTCAAATAGAGTTTCATAACAATTTTTGATTACCTTGATGCCCAAGACACCTGGGATTCTTGACGTTTGCTCCTGCAAAGCAGAGGCAGAGTCCTTAACCACCAAAACCCCACAGTTTGGAATGCACACATCAAATACAGTAATATTCACATCAACATAACCCACACAAGGAATATCCAAGCCATTGGCAGCCTTCAGGCCTAACCACCCACACTTTTGAACACCACCCCCACACAGGCTTAAAAGTTGTTGTTTCATACTCTTAGTAACCGTGGTGACCATTGAACCTGTATCCAGTAGACATGGAACCTCAACATTAGCCATCTTTATCAATAAAACCGGGCAGGACCCAATTAGACTGCTGATGGCTTTATTACTATTTGATAGTGAGCCACTAACCCCTACCTCAAATGATAGGCTTTTCACAATGGAGGGTTTTAGTTTCCCAACTGATTATCAGATGCCTGTGGCAAGGAGAGCCTGACGCCTCAGCGCTGGGTAGCTACTGTACAATAACATGCTATGTGGCCACTCTTATTACATTTAATACATATGGGTTGCCTATCTGGTGCCCGGCGAAACCTACTGCAATAGCTAGATTGAGAGGCCACTGGGGGGGCATCAGATCTTAATGATTTCAGTACCAAATCTAATTGTGCTTGTTGTTTCATTATCATCTTTTTTAACTCAGCAACTTCAGACCTTGGGCTGTCCTTTTGCACCTCTAATAAACTGCAGTCTGGCTTGTCCGTCACCAGCCTTTGCGAAGGGTGTAATCATTAACATTTACACAAAACTGATCACGCACCACAGTTTCGGAATTGGGTACAGTCTTTACATAGGCATTCCTTTACTTTAGTCTAATAGAGCATAGGAAAACTCCTCGAAGGATTCACCTTCCTTTTGCTTTCTTTAAAAAAAAACTTTGTTTTAAGGTCACATAAGACTGAGAAGGACTTTACATTTCACGTAAAACCTTAAAAATCTCCTTAGCACCTTCCCTCACTGTTCTTTGTCTAAATTTAATTTTAGCATGTGCTTCCCCATCAAGATGATAATACACAAACATGGCTTTGTCCCAGTCAGTCATATGCCTCCCGCTGATACAACTCTGTACCTCCTCCACCCAGTCTTCTACTGAAGGAGATGCAAGTGATGCTTTCCCTGAGAACCATTTTCGCTTTCTTGGAAGGTATACTGCCTGTAAAGTTCTTTGTCCTTGACTGGCAGCTTGGTGAAAAGAGCCAGCTTGATTAGAGTGGTCAGCTGAGCTAGGCTCATTACCTCGTTTCAGTTTTTCATTTTCAGTCCTTAGCCTCTCCATCTCCTCCCACTCCTCCAACACCTCAGACATGGCTTGTCTTTGCTGGTTCTTCTAGGAGGATCCGACTGAACACAGAGCAGAGACAGTTAAAGATTTCCTACTTCTACAATGGCGGCATCCTTCAAGACAACTGCTGCTCCTCTTTACAAGAAAAAAACCACATAAAACACAACACGTGGTCAAAAACATTCCCTATTGCTCTCAAACACAATCCTGCCAACTACACCAAATTATAGCCTGACCAAGTCTCCCTTCTCCCCCAAAATATAGGAAGGTGCATCCTCAGAACCAGGGACATTTAGTGGCCAATTAGGGTCTAACCTATAGTGCCCCTGCCACAAGTGTACTCTTTCTCCCGAACTAGCCCACACCACACAGACAGTGCCTTGGCATTATGGGGCTTAATCATACCAAGATACGAGACTATAGATACAAGATACTTATTCAAGATACAAGACTATAGATTTAAAACCTAAGAGCAACCTGGATCAAATTGCTGCTTATGGTCCCAAGGGTCAGAATAAATCATGAAAGTAAGCTGCACAATTTGCTAACCCCTGAGCTGTTCCTCAGCAGGTTCCAGCTGGGAGTGACAGGGAGGCTGTGTGACACGGCCACCTGTTTATCTCTAATCCAATCATTTACACCCTAAGTGATTTGTGCCTAATTAGATACTTAGTGATTTTAACAAGTAAAAAAGTATGTTTCTGTGCTTCAGCAAGTCATTTGCTTTGGTCATTTATTTTGTTTAAAAAAATTTGCATGGATGCTTCAGTGCACATCAGAGCACCATGTCTGCTAAAGCAGGGGATATTTGCAAACTTGTAAATAAAAAGGTGAAATTCCACACATGTCAAAGGAAGTCGGAATAAATGTGTCATTTATTCACTGATGAATAAGTGTGACTGAAAATGATATCGATGTATAGATGTGAATGTGTAGTGTTGTTCCTGGTACCAAGACATTAGTAGCAGATCCTTCTGTGGATTATTTTGTTACCAGTCTTTCCACATGTGTGTGTGTGTGTGTTTGTGTGTGTGTGTGTGTGTGTGTGTGTGTGTGTGTGCGTGCATGTCCCTGAATTATCTTAAATAGTGTAGTAGAAATACACGTATATTATTACTTAATTATTATTAAGTTAGTTATCAGGGCACCACCTCCCTTTTTAAAGTTAAGGAGGAAAACTTTATTATATATACCAATTTATAACTAAAATTGGATTCAG
>JAOVVF010047939.1:0-18490 GCA_028565595.1 Duopalatinus emarginatus
ATTTGATCTGGACCAAAAATATTTAACTATCTGAAATAAGTCTGGTGGCCCATATCTGCACATTGTGTGGTCAGCTTCTGGTCCAGATTTGGCCCAGCTGTGTGTGCTTCACTTTTGGCTGACACATGGCCCTAATTTGGTATGAATTTGACCCATACATTGCAACCGGAAGCAGACCATGCAATCTATGCAGCAAGTAGGCCAGAATAACTATGCTATTTGTGTCCATAAGTAGAAATAGTGGCTTTAAATGTTTCATGTACATATAGAAATATTGTTGTTACTTTAACTTTTAGTCCTTCTCAACATTGAAGAATGTTTCTGAAGTTTTTGCCTGATGGCACAGCCACCGGTAAGCTCATTTTTCATACCTCAGTTCTGTGACAATGACTGTTCTCCTGGGGACAACATATACTCTGGACATACTTTATGTATTATATCATTGTCTTTATTTTTTTTATCTTAACACAACAGACTCCACATTAATGTGCTCATTTGTCAATCAAAGTTTCTCATTTGGATCTTTTCTCTAAACGCTTTGCATTTCTTATCACCTCTATCTAATCCCACAAAGACTTTTTATTTAACTAATTAATATTTTTCCGGTCTTGATTGGTCATGTGGAATCTTTCCACCTGATCTGGACAAAGGGAACAGCTCCACTCCATGCCCCAGATGACCCCCATCCATCCTGACCTGGTTACCATAGCAACAAAGACATGCTTTCTCCACAGGGAAGGAGACGGAGAGCTGAAAACACCAGTGCAGACTTTTATTGTTTGAGACGACTGGAGTCTGGAGTTTCTTTGATGATGTGAATATCTTGGTATGTTAAACACACACACACACACACACATGCACACACACTAGCTGACATGTTGTGCAAGCAAATTACAGAAACCAAGACCATTTTTCTAGGACTAACAATAGCTGATAATTTTTTTATCCATTTAATCTAAGCTGGTTATGTTTATGAGTTACTTATGTATAAAAGATGAATCATGAGTTCATCCTATCTGAGTCAACTTGTGAGTCATAAACTTCTAACTTCAAGTCTAGACCTGGGTCATGGGTTTTTAAATCTGTGAGTCTAATCTTGAGTCATGTGCTTTGAAATTCAGGTCTAGACGTGAGTCATAAGCTTTGAAGTTGAGAGCCATCAATCATGAACTTTGAAGAAAGTTAGATAAGAAACTTTGAAGTCTGAGTCGAATCGCGAATCTGAATCAAATCCTGAGTCATAAGCTTTGAAGTCTGAATTGAGTTTTACAAATCATAGGCTTTCAAGAGATGCGCCATGAACCGTAAGCTTAAAAGTTTAATTCATATTGAGAGTCATAAGCTTTAAAGTTACAACTGAGTCCTGAGTCTAAGTGTGAGTTGCGTCATGAGCCATAAGCTTAAGATACTTGAGTCAAATTTAAGTCAAAAGCTTTGAGGGTCATGAGTCGTCAGCTTTGAAGTTTTAGTCAAATTGTGAGTCTTATGCTTTGAAGTCTTGAGTTGAATCATGAGTCAAAAGCATTGAGGTTCGAGTTAAAATTGTGAGTAATAAGCGTTGAAGTTTAAGAGTCGTATATCATAAGCTTTAAAATTTGAGTTATGATTATATCAGTACAGTGGGATTAATGCAGTTTTTATACCTAGTGAGTGTGAAAACTGTCAATGGAGTCATTTTGCTGCAACATGCAAAGCTGAAAATTTATATTAGTGTTGAAGGAGCGACAAGAATAACATGGATTATTCGGTAGCCAAATGAAGGCCGTGTTATTACACCAGTTTATCAGGACAGGACAGGGCTTGCATAGATCAAAGCATTCCTAATTTAAATAATGTAAAATGTCAGTATCGAATATCAAATGGCACAATTGCAATAGAAAAAAAAAATCTTTAAATTAATTACTATGTATGATAATTAGACATTTTATTATGAATGTTAATTATAGACATTAATAATCCTGAAAGACAAAAAAACACAAAGCTGAGAACAAAAACATCAAAGATTATCATCATCACCATCTAGTGGACATGAACAAAACAGACAAACAACAGGCCAAAGCCATTAACCTCACGAACACAGCTCTAATAATTCATCCTTCAGTCCTGGATAATTGATCATTATAGCTGTTCAAATGACCACAGTGACTTCTAGCAGATTAGCATGAATACGTTGGTAAGAATAATAGAAACGATGGTTCAAACTCCTGAAGCATTCACTGCTCTGAATAGACAGCATGACCCGAGCAGCTTGGCCGTACTCTGTCTGTGCAGCATGACGTCTGTGTGGAATAGACAGCGGCGGCATGAAGATCAGAGGTGACTGGTGAAATAGACTGACATTTCACTGAAGAACAGAGGGCAGGTGAAGATTCAGATCGAGGCAAGAGAAAAGCATACTACAGGATACAATGTGTGAAGGACGACACTCCAGCAAGTCGGAAAAAAAAAACCTCTGCAATACAGGAACGATCAAAACTTCATTAAATCACAGGTATATAGTCAAAGGAATAAATAGAGGACGTCTGCAAGTGGGTCATCTCCCATTTAAATACATGTGATATACTGTACAATGAGCTGCACGTTCATAGCATGTTATAATGCATTCATAAAGCATTACACAAGTTCTTATAATTATTTGTAATATGCTTTTTATTATAATATTATATTTATATTTTATATTATTATAATTTTTAAAATATTTGTTATTGCTATGCTGCCTTGCCTTAAGGGTGGCATTAGAGCTCAAAAATACTTCTGTACCAAACTATAAAATTTGTATTAAACTAAGAAAATCTGCACTGAACCAATAATTCTATTATATATAAGGACATTTATAACAAACCAGGAAATCTGTACCAGACTAAAACATCTAAAACCTCAATCTAGCAAGTAAATCAGCTTGAAAGCAGGAAATCTGTCATATTAGGAAATCTGCCCTAAACCAGGAATCCAGTGCCACATATGAAAATGTGTACCAATCAAGGAATTTTATACCAGATATGGAAATGTGTACCAATCCAGGAATTCTATACCAGATAAGGAAATGTGCATCAAACCAGGAATCCTATGCCAAATAAGGAACTCTGCCCTAAACCAGGAATCCTATGCCAAATAAGGAACTCTGCCCTAAACCAGGAATCCTATGCCAAATAAGGAAATGTGCACCAAAGCAGAAATTGTATAACAAATAAGGAAATCTGCCCTAAACCAGGAATCCTATGGCAAATATGGAAATGTGTACCAAACCAGCAATTCTATACCAGATAAGGAAATGTGCACCAAACCAGGAATCCTATGCAAAATAGGGAAATGTGCATCAAGACAGGAATTCTATACCAAATAAGGAAATCTGCCCTAAACCAGGAATCCTATGCTAAATATGGAAATGTGTACCAAACCAGGAATTCTATACCAGATAAGAAATGTGCACCAAACCAGGAATTTTATATCAAATAAGGAACTCTGCCCTGAACCAGTAATCCTATGCCAAATATGGAAATGTGTACCAAAACTTATATGCCATGATATGTCAATCTTCATTAAACCAAATATCTTATTTTAAATCTATTATCTGTGTAAAATGAAGTATGCCGAATATTGTATTGGGCGAATCTGCCCCAAACCAGGAATTCTGTACCAAAGGAAATCTGGACTAAACCAATAAATAAATGTGCATCAGACCAAGAATTCCACATCAGATCTGGGAAGCTACATGACACCAGGAAATCTATATGAAACCAAGAAACTACACCAAACCAGGAATTTGACCTCAAACCAGAAATCTTCCAAACCAAGAAATCTGCACTGAACCAAATATGTCAAATTACTCACTACAATCTGTATCAAATCACAACACCACATCCTGTCCAAGAATGGAGTATCAATAAATAAATAACACTGTATCAAACCACTGATCAACCAATGATTCAACTGCACATATCTGGTAAGCGAACCTGTGGTTGGTACAGTGGTAACATCATTGGCTTCCATGTGAGAGACCTGATCACACTCTGGGCAGCCAGTCTGTGCTACACCAGTAAGGGTCCTTGGGCAAGACTCCTAACACCAAGTTGGCCTACCTGTAATACCAATAACCTTGTAAGTCGCTCTTGATAAGGCCAAATGCCATAAATGTAAATAAAACGATATCACTCGGCACTGAATATATCCATTTTTATTTCTGTAACTAGTTTCTGTGATATGATTTCAAAGTGCCTCTGGGGGAAGCGAAGAGCAAAGATGAATTCACATGGAGCAGAGCCAGTTTCCTTCTGAGCGAGACTCCATTCTGTCAGACATGTAAATTCCGACAGCTGCCAAAGCCCTTAATGGGTCATATGATCATGCGAATGTTATTCACTTCAGCACAAACGACTTCCTGTTCTTGCATAAGTCTGCACGGCAGCAGCGCTTTTCCACTCGCTTCCTTTTTCACCTTTCCACAAAAGCTGAGCGGCTCATAAAGACAGATTAACAAGCGTCAGGTGTAAGAAATGCACAATTCTGCCGTTTAATTTGTATAACTACACACAATTTGGCACGAGAAAGGCTGCCATGTGCTCCAGATACTAATTACCTTTTCCAATGGAGCGACTCTAAATTTAATCAGAACACAACTTTTGGTGCGTAACTGCTTTAACAGCCGGAGTTCAACAGACTTGCTAATGCTCATCTCAGCCTGCAAGGGCCTGCGTGCGCACTGTGTAATAACTCGAAGGCAGTCTTAAACACACAGCCCAGCCTTAAGAGCCTTTTTGGGCTAGATAGTTAATAAGCAGTCCAGCTGTTCGCATTAACAAAATGTCGTTGTGGGGAACAAACCAGCTTCATTGATCATCAGCGCCGTCGTCGTTCACGCCTGCGAAACACCCAATGGAGCATGATAATGAACACAAAGGTTACAGACCCAGTAATGACGTTAACTGACCCTGTTTATGGATGTGATACTGCAGATTAGATGTGAGAAAGAATTTTAAATACAGCACACAGAGTTTTGTGGGCAGTGTTAAAAAAAAACATGCACTTACATTTAGCAGACGCTCTTATCCAGAGCGACGTACAAGGTTACTAGTAATACAGGTAGGCCAACATAGTGTTAGAAGTCTTGCCCAAGGACCCTTATTGGTGCAGTACAGACCGGCTGCTCAGACCAGGATTCGAACCCAGGTCTCTGACATGGCAGCCAACGATGTTACCACTGTACCACACCAATCACTTTGCTCATATCTGTTTTTCATGTGCAATAATAACCATTAAAGTCTGACCTTCTGTTCTAGATACGATATTTATTATATTATATTATAAATATAATAAATATTATATATAATAAACATTATATTTATTTTCCTATAGAAGGTTGGATAAACCCTAATATCACATATACATTTTAATAAGACGACCAAACCAGGAAACATTCACCAAACTACGAAAAGCTACAAGAAACTACCAGAATCTCCAAATTCCCAATTGGAATGTAAAAATTCCGATTCTGAAAATCTGTACCAAATGAAGAAATTGTCATTAAACTAGAAAACCTCAAACCAGAAATTTTAAACCAGAGGTCACTAATAGGCAGACTCGCAGTCCGAGTCCGGACCCAGACGTTGTCCTTATATAAACAGTAAAATATTGAGTATTATATCATTTTAATGGAGCGTTTCTATTTGAATCTGCATCACTTCACTAGCATTTACAGTGTAGGTTTATCAGACTAATCACATGTGTTGTCAGTATCACACGTGATGCTTCTCAGCCAGACAGATGTGTGTATTTTAATAAGTGCTGTAGACCGAAGTGAACGAGTGAAGTGAGTGAATGAAGAGTGAATGAAGTGAGTCAGAGAAAAGCTCACTGACATGACGGTGCTCTAAACAGAGAAACAGTGAAAACAGAGCTTTAAACCAATAATGTTTATTCTTCACATGAACAGTTTATAACCAACATGACTCGTGTTCTGAGACCCGCTCAAGTCTGATCTCAGAAAATAATCACACACACACAAGTCTGAACCCACAGAAAACATGCTTTATTTATTCTTCATCCAGTTCATTGTGAAAACTGACATTAAATATCAATCACATGATATTAAATATATAAACTTATTAAATAAATAAAGTTGTAATTGGACTGTAATTTGATTTGATATTTAGTTGCTGGTGAATCAGAATGTTGATATAACTCTCGAATACTTTAATATAAAGGATATAGTTTAAATCATGGCAAGTTAGACATGATAATGTTCCAGACCTCGACTTGAGGAAATTTTCTCTAACTGGACTCTATTGAAAAGTAATTAATTAATTAAATACTGCATACTGTTAATACAAAATCCACCCATCTACAAGCCAAAACTCTAAAGCAGGGAGCTACCTTGATGCCCAGGCAGCAGTTGGGGGGTTAAGTTCCTTGCTCAAAGGCATTCAGTTGTGTCTGTACAAGGGTTCTTGAGCTATGGCTGCCTGATTCATGGGAGGGTTTATATGAAACCTTCTCATTGTGACACAAGTGGACCATCGGGACAAATGATTCCTGAAAATGTCTGAAAATGATTCCTCATGCTTCCTGAATCACTCTGTCACTATTTGAGAATTTTGTCATTCGCCGTCCTGTAATATGCCCCGGGCATCAGGTTAGAAAAAGCTGCTCAGTTAGCACATGCAGGCACTTTATTTAATTGGCACATAACATTGTAATCCTTGACCTGACCGACCTAAAGCAACTCCAGATCATAACACTGCCCCCAGAGTCTCTAAATCCAGACAATGACTTTTGGCCAGGAAGCGTACATGTGTAATTTTAAACTCAAGGCACTTCCTGGTGATGTGAGACTCCCGTCCATGTGTGACACACATCACATGCAGTCTTGTGGGGTAGGAGTAAAAACACAATGCCACTATTTGACATTTCCAAACCCTTGTCTGCTTCTGTTGTTAAGCTCATTTCCTGTTTGTCGAGCCTTTGCAAAATACATCGTCTGGTGGCGCCTTCATGCTGGTATACGGTTTGTTCAGCTGGAGCCAGTCGTTAGGAACCTGCATAAGAATCTCTAAAGAAATAGTGCCACAAGCAAATACAGGGTGTGTCAAAAGCCCCAAACCAGGAACTCTATGCCAAAAAGAAAATCTGGACTAAACCAGGAATTCTATGGCAAATAAGGAAATCTGCACCAAACCAGGAATTCTACAGCAAATAAGGAAATCTGGACAAAACCAGGAATTTTACAGCAAATTAGGAAATCAGGACTAAACCAGGAATTCTACAGCAAATAAGGAAATGTGCACCAAACCAGGAATTCTACATCAAATTAGGAAATCTGCACCAAACCAGGAATTTTACAACAAATAAGAAAATCTGCGCCAAACCAGGAATTCTACAACAAATAAAGAAATCTGTGCCAAACCAGGAATTCTACAGCAAATTAGGAAATCTGTGCCAAACCAGGAATTCTACAGCAAATAAGGGAATCTGAACCCAAACCAGGAATTCTGCAACAAATAAGGAAATCTGCGCCAAACCAGGAATTCTACAACAAATAAAGAAATCTGGAAAAAAACAAAAAAAAAACAAGAATTCTACATCAAATAAGGAAATCTGTGCCAAACCAGGAATTTTACAGCAAATTAGGAAATCTGGACTAAACCAGGATTTCTACAGCAAATAAGGAAATCTGCACCAAACCAGGAATTCTACAGCAAATAAGGAAATCTGGACAAAACCAGGAATTCTACAGCAAATAAGGAAATCTGCGCCAAACCAGGAATTCTACATCAAATTAGGAAATCTGCACCAAACCAGGAATTCTATATCAAATTAGGAAATCTGCACCAAACCAGGAATTCTACAACAAATAAGGAAATCTGTGCCAAACCAGGAATTTTACAACAAATATGAAAATCTGTGCCAAACCGGGAATTTGACAACAAATAAGAAAATCTGGATTAAACCAGGAATTCTATAGCAAATAAGGAAATCTGAACAAAGCCAGGACTTTACAGCCAGTAAGGAAATCTAGTTGCAGTTCCTCCACCTCAGCTACATCACTGGAGTTCAATGAAGTGTCACAGATTAGGACAGTAACTACTTTTTTAAAACTGTCTGCAGATTCAGCTATTGGGAATTCTAGCTTCCATGTTCATTTGTATCTATTTCTGTATCCCGAGTCTGACAAATGATGTCTTTCTAAAATCAGGGAACTTTTGTTGCTAAAGACAACGTCTGGTACTGGAGGCTCCTTCCGTACATAATAAATAAACTAAAATAAACAAGCACCATATCATTGAGCATGCATATAGTTGTTACTATGAAATTGTGAATTAATTGTAATCAGAGATTTGACAGAATCAGTGTTATTGTGTAATTTATTTTTTTATCACACATGAAATGAAAAAGAAGACACACTTTGTTCAAGAATATCGCGTTTTGTAATATAGAAGAAGCATTGACCCTGCTCCCAGTAGTCAGGAGAAAAAAAAATGATGGACTGAGTGTAGGAGAGAAACGAAAGTCATTTTTCAACTTAGCAAGGACGAAGTGATGCAACAGTGGGGGAAAAGAAGATGTGTTATTATATTAAAATATGAAAGATAATAGCACAGGAATTTGTGTGCTGCTACACATACTGAGTTTGTATCATTTCTGCACATATACACAAATCAGCCGTAATATCAACACCACAAAACCAGTGAGAGGTGAAGCTAACAACATTGATTATCACATTACAGTAGCACCTGTCAAGCGGTGGGATATATTAGACAGCATGTAAACAGTCAGATTTTGAATGTGATGTGTTGGAATAAGAAAAAAAATGGGCAAGTGTAAACATCTTAGGGAAATTGTGGCTATGTAAAGCTTTACAATGTATGCTGATTTTCAGAATTATTTTTTAATGCAACTATAGATACAAATACGGTTCTTCATTTCATTTAATTTTATTTTTATTCATTTTTATGTGGTTAGTATGGATGGTCCCAGAGCCATTTTCCTCCTGCTTACAATTTTTAAAAAATTAATGTTGTGAATCAGATTAATATAAACATAATTTGTATGAACATCATGACAATAATTAAAAACATTAGAATAATAAGATATTGATAAGGGTTCTTACACATTATAGCCTGTTTACAAGAGATAAAGGGCTATGAATAGTCATGACTGTGACTGTAAAGCATGAGTACGTATACAAACTAACAAATTTATTTATTTATTTATTTGCTGTATGTTGTGAGGGTAAAAAAAGAAACACCAATAGGCTGAATGAGCTCATTAAAAAGGCCAGTGGAAAGATTCACAACCTCCTTGACATATCCAAGGTGAAGAAAGTTATTGTCAACACCTCTCCTCTCCTTTCATGAATTATCTGAGAAGTTACTTCAGCAGCAGTCTGATCCAATAACGGTGTAGCACGATGCTTAATGTTTCTGTCAATACACATTTGTAACACCTCACCGCTTTCTAAACATTATTTAAATCCAATGTGAGTCTGTTAGAAGGCAGAGGTGGACTTTATGACGAAGTGTAGTCATTGTTAGGTAAAGGACAACAATTACAAGTTGAATTGGTGACTTTGTTCAGTTTAGAAAAAGCAAACAAACAGATCAGCTGTTTAGAGTCGAACCAAAAGAGTCGATTCTTATAAGGTGAGGTGAGTTAAATGAACTGACTCTATTTGTGTAATTAGCCCAACTCCTGAGAGAAATTAAAAATGTGTTTACGAAATTGCAATATGTGAGGACAGGTAGTGCATGTGAATACATATTATTCATTACAAAGTAGGCAAAAAGTTCCCAGATGACTGCAATTTTGAAGTATGCGAACACAACACACTGTGGTCCAAGTAATTCAAATTGTGGAAAGCAGCCACTTACAAGCAGAACAAAATACATTTTAAATATTACGATTATGTACAACTGAGTAACGTGTGAAGAACGCTGAACATATTAAGTCTGATTTTGAAATAGTCATCATTGATTTTGGTAAGATAGCTGACATTGTCTGTCTAAGTTTGCGTGTATACTGAAAGAGCCTCCTGGTTTACTGGTCGAGCAGAGAACACTGGATCCAATCTAATACATGCTGTTTGATTATGCCCTTTTGGACACAGCCCCCATAATACTAGACAGGTTTTAATAAGATCATGTGATTGGCTAAGGATCATGGAAGTTTACATATTTGCATTAAACAATGATGTCTTTTCATTTGTTCATCTTCAGTAAGCGATTTATCCTAGTTTCCTTTTGCAGTCAGAGTCTTCAGAAACACAGCACTAGAGGGCAGCATATGCATATAGTTCACAAACATAAACACTATTATTAAAAACAAATATTTACTTTACTAAAATATTTTACATTTAAATCTTCCTGTCGTAGGGTTGGTGCGTTTGTTGCTAATGAATGTAATGAAAATGTCAATATAACATAATGTAACATTTAAATGATGTAAAAATTGTAAAGATTATTTACACATAATTAACAACAAATTTATCTGTAGAAAAAAAACATACTTATTTCATCAAATAATTTTTATTAATTATTTCATTTATTTATTTATTTATTTAATAATTAATTGTAATTTGTTTATATTATTTTTCATTAATCAATGCACTAGTGTGCAATGAAAGAAATCTCTGGGATGGGAAACTCTGAAATAATTGATTTCATTTAATTTTATTAATTATGTTTTATTTATTTAACACTAACCTGTGAATGACGTTACACTTTTCCTTCATAACATTATGCTGTACACTCAAACCAATAGCCCTTTCAGTCCACATGATTTTTTTTTCTTAAGGATTAATAAACTTACATGGAATTATTAAAGGTAGTTGTTAATCCTTCATTCCTGGCTTCTTTCTGCAAATCCCTCTGTGCAGCAAAGTTTTCACAGAAACAGAAAGAAAACAACTTAGCTTTCAGTCATTCATGTGTTTTACTATACATCAACCCAGTTTACTGATACAGTTTATAGTATGGCTCTGTAATAATAATAATAATAATAATAATAATAATAATAATAATAATAATAATAAAAACCTTAGGTTAACATGTAAAAAAGTTTTATTATGAAATATAGACAAACAATAACAGACGAAAAGGTAAATAATATAAAACAAACTGTGCTAAATTATGACAACTCTGAGATACAAACAGGAAACAAATAATGAAAACATATACATAAATAGACAAATTAAACAAATTGTTAAAAACATGCAAATTTCAAGCAAAGACTAACAAATAGACAGACAGACAGACAGACAGACAGACAAACAAATGTATAGAGTATGAAAAATAAACATAAAGGTGTGGTTATCTAGTGAAAACTAACATTGTATAAACAATGACAAGGATAATAGGCAGCAAATACACAACAACAGCGATAATAAGAACCCCTGATGGACAGACATGTATAAACAAACGAATGGACAAAATAAAATGCATTAATAAAAAGGAGAAAACAATAAGAATAAGAATACAAACAATCAAATCAAACAATCAAAAAACAAACTCAAGCAACCAAACAAACAAACAAAACAAACAAACAAACAAACAAACAAACAAACAAACGGACAAACAAAAACAAAACATTAGGTAATTAGGTATACATTTTGGAAAAAAAACAAAAGCTGAACAACAGATAAACAAACAAACAAACAAGAATTGTATTAAATTGAATTGAATTGTATTGTAAAAATACAAATAAGAAACATAAGAAACCAAACAGACAAACAAACAAACAAAAGTTGTATTGAGAAAAATGTCAGTAAGGTCCACATTAATCTGAGTGGGGAGAAGAAGAATACAAAAATACAAACAAACAAACAAACAAAACAAAACAAAAAAATCCAAAAAAAGCAACCAATGACAGACAGACAGATTAAACAAACAAACAAATAAAATAAAAACAAACAGACAGGCAGATATGAATAAACAAACAACATTTAAAAAAATGAAATTAGGGTGTCTATTTGGGGAAAACAAAAGCTGTACAACAGACAAACAGGAAATGTATTGGCAAAAAAATTACAGTAAATAAATAATAAAAAAACTATATAAAATACAACAGATAAACAAACAAACAAACAAAGACAAGAATTGTATTCCTAAAAAATGACAGTAAGATTTTCAGTAAAATCAAATAAAAATGCATAAATACAAATACAGAAACAACATAAAAATACAAATAAATAAACAAACAAAAGCAACCAGACAAACAAACAAACAAACAAACAAACAAACAAATAAATAAACAAGTCAGAAATGTTGTATTTATTTTTATTTAGATTATAGCAGATCATATATATCTCTATATATAAAAGAGAAACTTATTGTTGTTAAATTATAATATAACAACATATCTTTATAATAATAATAATAATAATAATTTAAATGCTAATATAAATGACTACACTGAGGTAAACTCACTGAGGTAAACTCGGTGGGACGTGCGCGCGCCTGACAAGTGGGCGGGGCTTGGGCCGGCAGGCGAAACCATAGCAACGCCTGAAAGACAGTTAAACCCACTCGTATTCGTGCACACTCCGTCTCGTGCCCGTGCTGCCGATTGGATCGTCATAAACCTCCTCCTTCTGTAACTGGGTACATCTGCCTCACCCGTAACAGGAGGACGGTGCCTGTGATCCAATCGTCGCTCACAAGGCGGAGGGGGTTTGTCGGAATACAGGTGTGACGCGGTGACCTAACGTAAAGCGAGCGAAAGGGTCGTAAAGCCGTCGGGTTTAGTGGTGTTGTAAAAGTCGGAGTCGAGGCTGTTGTTCGGCGCTTTAGGACCCAGTGAGCGGTGTTCAGCGCGGACCGGAGGACCAGATCAGCCTGGAGAGGAAGGAGAAGGGATGTGGGTGCAGACGGAGCGTGGACGGAGACGGAGTGTGGACCGGAGCTGAGGGACATCTCCTGGAGAAGAGCATCTGATGATCAGAATAAAAGAGAAGCAGGCGGAACTGTGGTTGTCAGGATCTCCTGATCTTCTCCGTGGAGAACATCAGTGTGCACTTTCCAGCTTGAAGGCGCTGATCTGCCCGGGTAAAGTAGATGTCTGGTGAGAAAGAAGCACGAGATGGTCCAAAGAGCGCGTCTGAGGGAGACATTGTTTCCAAACTGAGTGGACAAAGTGTCAGGTTGGTGCTCAGATTTATGTCCAGGTGTGCGCGCGTGTGCGCGCGCGCGCGTGTGTGTGTGTGTGTGTGTGCGCGCGCGCGTGAGTGTATGTGTGTGCGCGTGTGCTTCATGCACTCTTTTCTTTTCTTTCTTTTTTTTCCATGTCTGACTCCAACTTCTTGCCTTGCATTAGATTTCATTGCATCTTGTACTTGTACTTGTACTTGCACCCCTGTCCTTATGTCTAGCAGCACCTGGATCAATGCACTTGGAAGAAAAAGTATCAGAGTCACTTCATCATCATCATCATCATCTTCATCATCTTCATCATCATGCATGCATTAAGTTCGCTGCACGTCTCTGATCCCAGTTAACGTCCCACCAGTTCAGCTCACGTCCGGCCAGAAAAGCCACCAAAACCACCACCCCGGTCAGGTCCTGTGCACTAAACCTCGCCATGAACCACAAGCTCAGCACTTCCAGCTTTTCGTTGTTATTCGTACCGTTTTGCATTTTGCGTTCCAGATGCAAAACAGTGCAAATCAACCCGTCCGCCCGCCCTGGACTTCTTGGAAACCTGACTGCTTTGAATGTTTGAATTTCCCTCTGGGATCAATAAGGTATCTATCTATCTGTCTGCTTTGCGTGCATTAAAGTGAGCACGGACTGTCAGGCAGGAGAGTGTGAATGTCTCGGGTAAGCTTTGCTACACAAACTGACAAACTGATGTGTCTATTTTCTTGTCTTTAATGTGTAGTTTTGACTCCGCAGACGTCCACGGTGCAGGATTTAAGGTCCAGAACGTCAGGGTGAAACGAACCGTACTGGTGCATGATGGACACTTTTGTACAGTATGTTTATCTAATGACCAGAGTCTAGTAGTGGTGTGTGAGTACGGAAAGTACTAAAGCGTCCACCCAAAACGAAGGGACACTAAATCACGAGTCTAAATCATCGGCTTTTCCAAAGCTCAGCGCTTCCACAGTTCTTCTTGTTCTCCGATTTGCATTCAGGACGCAAACCAGCCCGTGTTCAGGCTCTCTGTTAAAAAGCAGACCACTGGCCAGAGCCAGAACGCAACACGGCACCGAGCATGTTAATAACTTCCCTACGTGTCGTTTAAACCCGGTGACAATCAGGACACAGGCGGACGCTC
This sequence comes from Duopalatinus emarginatus, assembly GCA_028565595.1. NCBI lineage: Eukaryota > Metazoa > Chordata > Actinopteri > Siluriformes > Pimelodidae > Duopalatinus > Duopalatinus emarginatus. The sequence goes on from JAOVVF010047939.1 coordinate 14,266, forward strand.
TGGAGAACGCTAAGCGTGTGGGTTTCATCCGAAGTCATTGTTCGTGTCGATTTACACACAAAGCCGGCTTTGCTCGCTCCTGGCTTGGTTTATACATTGACTCTCTGATAGAGTGACACCAGAGAACTGAGGAAGTGTTTGTGTAGTTTCAGAAAGAAAAGAAGGAAATCTTTTTGTTGTGTGACGGAGCGTAACAATGCTGATGCGTGTGTTTAAACTCTAATCGGACGGATCAGAGTTTTCTCTTTACTGGTTGGCTGCACAGTTGCCTGTGTGTGTGTGTGTGTGTGTGCATGGTTTTGTATCACTGTGACGAACAAAAGTCCCCACGAGGATACCAGACTAATATCCGATAGTCTAGGCTTGGACTCCATGTGCTTGTGGAAATATTCTGTAAAGAGTGAACACCAGACTTCCTGCAGAACGCTCCACAGTTCTGCTGTATTCCGAAGTTTAGGGTTTCTGTCATCCGCAGCGCCTTGTGTGGCATCTCGGATGTGTCCGATAACGCCGTGATCTGGCAACTTGGGTGGGGGAATAACAAAACCCCAAACTCAGATGAGTGTACCTCTGATCGTAATTTGGTGTCTCTGGATGTATCTGGCGGTTCATCATGCTGTTAGGAGAAGCCAGACGTATCAGAATGAATGCAGGACGTGAACGAGTGTAACTGGTCAAAAAAGAGGGACACACAAGTGTTCACCTGTCAAAGGCATTTGTAGATGTACCAGGGGTCCATCGTTATGGAGCCACGACCAGCCTTTGTATTGTAATAAGTTTGTCTGTACCAGTTTTTATAGTATCTAAGCTCCTGAGGTTAAGCTTGAGGTTAATAGTTTAGATGTAACATTAATTAGCTGCATTATTAATTATGTCAATAAAAGATTCTTGCAACAATAGCAGGACAAAACTCTGTGTGTGTGTGTGAGAGTGTGTGTGGTCGCCGGACTGAGACTCCTCAGCCCTAGATGACTGTATCTGTGGTCTCACATTATTGACTCCCTCAGTCGATAACCTTGGCAACTGCAGCCGAACACGCTCAGAGGTAACGCCAGCTAGCGAGCGCTCCGCTATTCAAGAGCTAATGAATTCGATCCGGGCTGGATAGAGCGGCGCCCGAGCTCCAGCCTCGGAATAATTCTCTGGTTATGGATGCACTTCCACGCCAGCCAGAGTGATTACAGTGCAAATGCTGTTTGAAGACTGTGAAACAGGCCGAGCGAGACGCTCTTAAAGCAGATGAGCTTTTCTCCATGTCTCCACTGGACGTTTTCAGATGAGAAGTCCTGGACTGAAACGTTTGTGTTTGTTGTAGTGCGAGCTCCCGCATGTCTCTGTCTCATTACCTGAAGTAAGAGTAGTTCAGGACATTCAAACACAAGCTTCATCATAAGGCTGGGCGTTATGGTAAAAATATTATTTCATATCGGTCGATATCGATATATATCATGATATAAATTAAATCAATATTTCTGTTACACTTAAAGGTTCTTTATTTTACTAAAACTAAAATCTGAGTCAGAAATTTCCAGTGTTTCAGGAGAACACAAACTAGACAGAATTCTAAATTCCTTGGTCACATCCAAATAAAAACACAGATAATAGAAAACAAAAAACATCTGAATCCTGACCGAAGCGTGTTTTATGGAACACACCCCAAATAAATAAAATAATCTTAATTTTTAAAATGATAAAATCTTAAAGCTTTCACGTTTTGCAGGAAAATAAAGTAACTTTAAATAAAATAAAAGTATTAACACAAAATAAACGCAGACACTCTGTGCTGTGTGCGTCACTCAAACACAGACACATGATTGGTTCGGCACAGCGCTATTCTCATCCTTATTGGCTGTTCGTGGTGTCTGTATAAACAAGGACGGAACTAATTATATCGACATGTTATCGACTATGTCTTCTACTTCTATTGAGGAAAAAATATATCACAATAATTATCATCATCATCTCTTCACTCCAGTCGTCTAACATCTCTGATTTCTTTGTCACGTCTGAACGTCAGATTTCTTATTCTATGTCTCCTGTCTTTTATTCAATCATGTAAACTTTCCTTACTGTTTATTTTGAACAACACACACTATGTAAAGTGCTCTTCTCTATTCTGACGATGACCTCACAGAGCACTCCGTTTTGACGACACACAAACGTTTTCTTAATCAAGAGATTGTGAAAGTGCAAGTGAAGCGATCGACCCACTGTGCTTACTTCTGTATGCACAGGAGAATAGGACCTCTGCGTTTAACCAATCCGTGTAATGAAACACACGTGATGGGTGACATCATCCATGCATCTGGGAAGTAGTTGAGGGTTGGGTGTCTTAAGGGGGCAGCCATGGCCTAGTTGCCCAGTCTCATGACTGGAAGGTCCCGGGTTCAATCCCAATACAGTTCTAGACATGTCTGAGGTGCCCTTGACCAAGGCACTGAAATCCCCCAACTGCTCCCCAGGGGCAGTGGTTTGGGGCTGCCCATCACTCCGGGCAAATGTGTTCACTGGTGTGTGTGTTCCATTGCATGGACAGGTTAAATACAGAGGACACGTTCCTCTATGTGCAAGCACAGTAGGCAAATAGTTCACTTTCACTTTACTTTGCTTAAGGGCACTTCAGCCACATCTTGTCGGTGTGGGAATCGAACCAGAGGGCTTCCAATCACAAGGCTAGTTCCTCAACCACAAGCCTACGGCTGCCCTGGGTCAGGCCTACGGAAGTGATTGACCTACTGTGAGGAACTGAACCTCTGCATTTATCCCATCGCTGCAGTGGAAACCCCACACACACACACACTAGACTTGTTCAGCCCCTATCCAAGGCACCCAGGAGGCAGTTGCTTGAATTTATCTCTTATTGAGAGCGATATGTAGAAGAGCAGATTGAGCACAAGAACGCACGGTCACGCTGGTTCACTAGATCAGGGGTTAATAACACCAGGCAGAACGTTTAGTGACACAGCCATTTTATACCATCAACACCTCGGCAGGCGGAGGATTCAGCTCTCGATTATGCGTAAAAAGATGATTTAAGGAGATGTTCGGAGCGTGAATGCTTCATTCTGACCTGCGTCATCTCGTACTGCTGCTCGACACTTTAAATCCAACACGTCAGCAGAGGCACATATAGCAATTTATAAATAGCTGAAACAGGATTAGTGTTTGTGATCACCTGTGTGGAGTGTTGAGCTCTTTTTTTTTTTCCCTCGATCTTTACGCCATGCTATATTCCTGTCACCTCATCTGATTTACACCTGTTCACTGTTTTCTGTCTGTCTGACTTTGACCTTTCCAGAAGCTCCGCCATATGACGGTGACGTGAATGATTAATTAACTTATTCGAATCTGGAGATATAAGCAGTGGGATATAGTAGGCAGCAAGTGAACGGTCTGTCGAAGTCGATGTGTTGGAAGCAGGAAAAATGGGCGGGTGTAAAGACTGAGTGACTTTGACAAGGACCAGATTGTGAGATCTAAACAGTTTTAGAGCAAAACAGCAGGTCTTTGTGGTGTATCCCAGTACGATGTGGTTAGTACCTACAAGACCTGGTCCAAGAAAAGGACAACCGGTGTACTGGTGACTGGGGCATGGCCTCCCAAGTCTCAGTAATGTAGGCTGGTCTGTCTGGTTCGATCCCAAAAAAAAAGCCACAGAAGCATCTTTTGCTTCTTCGATAAAATGGGTGGTGGAAAATTCGATTCTTTAAAAAATCGTGATTCCCAGTCCTGGCGATTCTGAATCGAATGAAAATGCTCAAAAATCGATTATATCATATATATACATCATATCGCATCGCGTGTTCACTCGGCCACCGTAGTAGAAAAGACATGGAGTCTATCCAGACAAAATGATACAAAATATAAACACAGTAATGCACTATGACTTTAAAGTCTGTATTTTATTTTCAGTTAAATGTTAATGCACTGTCTATGTTTACTTTTGTGTTTTGTTTTGAATTAGTTGTTCGTTGATAGATTTTTTTTTTTTTCATTTACGAAAAAGCCAGATAGCTGAACGAACCTAATACTGGTCATTTAATTACAGAATTTTATCTCAATCCTAGTTTTGGTATAAATTAGGGCTGTCAAACGATTAAAAAAATTAATCACGATTAATCTCAGAATTTCATATAGTTAATCTTTAAATTTTTAATCTATGTAAATGAATAAGGCTTTAAAGTGAAATGTTACAATTAAAATGGTGAACACATGTTATGCTAAA
>JAOVVF010048106.1:8262-13262 GCA_028565595.1 Duopalatinus emarginatus
TCACTCTCTCTCTGTCTCTCTCTCTCGCTCTCTCTGTCTGTCTGTCTCTTCCTCTGTCTGTCTGTCTGTCTGTCTGTCTGTTTGTCTCTCTCTGTCTGTCAGTCTCTCTCTCTTTCTCTCTCTCGCTGTCTGTCTGTCTGTCTGTCTGTCTCTCCTTCTCTCTCTCTGTCTCTGTCTGTCTCACTCTCTCTCTGTCTCTCTCTCTCGCTCTCTCTGTCTGTCTGTCTCTTCCTCTGTCTGTCTGTCTGTCTGTCTGTTTGTCTCTCTCTGTCTGTCAGTCTCTCTCTCTCTCTCTCTCTCTCTCTCTCTCTCTCGCTGTCTGTCTGTCTGTCTGTCTGTCTGTCTGTCTCTCTCTCTCTCTCTGTCTGTCTGTCTCACTGTCTTTCTCTCTCTCTGTCTCTCTTTGTCTGTCTGTCTCTTTCTCTGTCTATCTGTCTCTCTCTTTCTTTCTCTCTCTCTCTCTCTGTATGTCTGTCTGTCTGTCTCTCTCTCTCTCTCTCTCTCTCTCTCTCTCTCTCTCTCTTTCTCTCTCTCTGTCTCTGTCTCTCTCTCTCTCTCTCTCTCTCTCTCTGTCTGTCTCACTCTCTCTGTCTCTCTTGCTCTCTCTGTCTGTCTGTCTCTTCCTCTGTCTGTCTGTCTGTCTCTTTCTCTGTCTCTGTCTATCTGTCTCTCTCTTTCTTTCTCTCTCTCTCTCTATCTCTCTTTTTTTGTCTTTTTTTAACTTTCTTTCTTTTCTCTGTCCTTCTGAGTGCTGGTTTATAAAGTAATTTCATTACTAGTGAAGGTGTGTAGCTGGAGTTAAAGGGGAGGAGGGGTGTTTCTGGGTATATTTGCCGGTTACCGGCTTTTTGCTGGTCGTCATGGCGGCAGTGGGGAAAACTAAGTATAAGCAGCTCAATCTGAGGCTCGCGGTGGAGGGAGAGGTACTGATACTGAAAAGCAGGCTAGGACTAGGAGGACACAGGGGTGGCAAACGTAAAAAAGCATTTGACAATGATTCAGGTACCTTGGAAGACTCTGATTACTTTCCTGACTGGCAAATTATTTATGCAATCAGTTCAGACTTTAATGAGGAATGGAGGTGATGAGCAGTTTACTAGGCAGGAGGTTTACAGGCTAAAAAACTGTTGCTAAAAATAAAATTACAGCTCAACAATGATTATGGCTTTGAGATGTCCTAGGTTATTTCTTTTGCACGTCCTGTTGGGGCTCGTGCTGTGACCTTTCTTATGTCTTCTCATGAGTAAAACAAGTGTGGGATCTTTGAATTTAAATGGGGCAAAAAAGAGCAATGGTGTACGATCTCATAAAGCCAAAGTGTATTGATATCTTGTTTGTTCAAGAAATGCACAGTGACCCTGATAACGAGGGTGACTGGAGAAAAGAATTGGATGGGGAGATGTTTTTTAGCCATTTGAGTTCAAACACAGGAGGGGTGGATACCTTGTTTGCCAAAAACTTTCTTCCAATGTCCTTTGAGGTTGAGCAGATGGTGCAGGGAAGGTTCTTGGTAGTTTGTGCCAAATACAGGGGGCTTTGGTCCAATCACGTTTTTCAACATCTACCACAGATGGATGTCCCATCTCAGTTCTTTTTTAGTATGGCCAGAGGATAGACAGGATCTGACAGAGTTAGTCGAGATCTGGAAACAGGCTGTACGGTTCTACACTGACTTGTACAGAAGTGAGTACAAGCATGCTGCTATGCTGGCTGATGGGTTCTATGCTGGGATGCCCAAGATCTCAAGAAGCTCTAGCGCTGCGCTTGAAGGCCGCTAGGGTAACATGAGTTTTATGCAGCACTACAAGGCCTGAAGGTTGGAACTACCGCAGGTATCGATGGCCTTGGTGCTGATCTGCCAGCTGTCCTTAATGAGAGGAGATCAAGAACTGAAGACTAGTGAGTCTCCTGTGCACGGATCTCAAGGTGTTCTCAAAGAGCCTGGCCATTAGGCTAAGAGACGTTAAGGCGGCAGGTCATGCACCACGACGATACCTACTGTGTCCCTGGCAGATCCATCAGGGGCAACATTTTCTTAGTGCGTGATGTTTTGGACATCTCTAGGGTTTTGCGGGCTTTACCTCCGTCTTATCTCCATAGACCAAGAAAAAGCTTTTGACAAGTTGAGCACCAGTATTTATGGCAGACCCTAGAAGTGCTGGGTTTTGGCTATTGTTGGTATGGATTTGGGAGAAAAATGGACATGCTAGGCTTCAGCTTTCTGCCTATGCAGATGACATTATTTGGGTGTGTTCCTAGGGGATGACTTGTTTCAGCAGAAAAGCTCAGTTTAGCTGCTTCAATGCTCTGGCACAGACTGTCTTGTGTGGACCCTCCGGTTGGATTATTGTCTTAGATTATTGTTTGCAGGCATGTCTGGTGGATTTTTTCTGGGACCGTCTTCACAGAAATACCTGACTGGTGATACAGGTGTTGTGTAGAGGGAGTGGCTTACACATAGCTTTTAAGTTATGTGTCTGTCTCTCTCTATCTCTCACACAACCAGAGAGAGAGAGAGAGAGAGAAAGACAGAGACAGACAGACATCTGTCTCTCTGTCTTTCTCTCTCTCTCTGCATGGTGTTTTAGTTGTTAATGCTTTTATTAACCAGAAGCCAGTGGTTCATGTGTTTTCTGTGTGCTTAGGGAGACAGTCTTTCATTGCTTTTTAGAATGCCGGAGGCTAAAGCTCCTTTGTTGACACACTTATAGTTCCATCTTTCAGAGGGGGTTCAGTAGGGTACATCATTCAGTAATGAATGGTAAAATTGTGGATCAGTGTTAATGGTTGAATAAATGTGTTTTTTTAAAAAAACAATCAAATCTGTCTCTCTCTTTGTCTCTCTCTCTCTGTCTCTTTCTCTCTGTCTGTCTGTCTCTCTCTATCTGTCTGTCTCTGCCTGTCTTTCTCTCTCTCTCTCTGCCTGTCTCTCTGTCTCTCTTTCTCTGTCTGTCTCTCTCTATCTGTCTCTCTCTGTCTGTCCGTCTCTCTCTCTCTCTCTCTCTGCCTGTATTTCTCTCTTTCTGTCTGTCTTTCTCTCTCCCTCTGTCTCTGCCTGTCTGTCTCTTTCTCTTTGTCTGTTTTTGTCTGTCTGTCTGTCTCTCTGTCTGTATATCTCTCTTTCTCTCTCTGTCTTTCTTTGTCTGTCTCTAACTCTCTGTGTCTCTCTGTCTGTCTCTCTCTATATCTCTCTTTCTTTGTCTCTCTGTCTGTCTATCTGCCTCTTTCTCTCTCTCTGTCTTTCTCTCTCTCTGTCTCTGTTTGTCTCTCTCTCTGTCTGTTTATCTGCCTCTTTCTCTCTGTCTGTCTTTCTCTGTCTGTCTCTCTCTCTGCCTCTCTATCTGTCTCTCTCTGCCTGTCTGTCTCTTTCTCTCTGTCTGTCTCTCTCTATATCTCTCTTTCTTTGTCTCTCTGTCTGTCTATCTGCCTCTTTCTCTCTGTCTGTCTTTCTCTCTTTCTGTCTCTCTCTATCTGTCTCTTTCTCTCTGTCTGTCTTTCTCTGTCTGTCTATCTCTCTCTCTCTCTGTCTTTCTTTGTCTGTCTCTAACTCTCTGTGTCTCTCTGTCTGTCTCTCTCTATATCTCTCTTTCTTTGTCTCTCTGTCTGTTTATCTGTCTCTTTCTCTCTGCCTGTCTTTCTCTCTCTCTCTCTCTCTACCTGTCTGTCTTTCTCTTTTTCTCTGTCTCTTTCTCTCTGTCTGTCTTTCTCTGTCTGTCTCTCTCTCTGCCTCTCTATCTGTCTCTCTCTCTCTCTGCCTGTCTTTCTCTCTCCCTCTGTCTCTGCCTGTCTGTCTCTTTCTCTATGTCTGTCTGTCTCTCTCTCTGTCTATCTCTCTTTCTCTCTCTGTCTTTCTTTGTCTGTCTCTCACACTCTCTGTCTCTCTGTCTGTCTCTCTCTATATCTCTCTTTCTTTGTCTCTCTGTCTGTCTTTCTCTCTCTCTCTGTCTCTCTCTCTCTCTGTCTCTCTCAGTTCATTCAGTAAGAGATTTTTCCTGGTGCCTCTGGAGTCTTTCCTGGGAAAACTGAACAGGATGTGGGGGAATTCACCCTGAATGAACCCCCCTTAAACACTCATGCACATTTACACACTTGATCACACCTTCACCAGATTTAACCTAGCCAGGTGAGATGAGAGGAACCTGTAGAACCAGGAGGAAACTGTGTACAGAGACAGAGAGCCGAGTAGGCGATGTAAGATAATAAGAGTTTCTGTTTAATTTCTGCTGTAAATTGGCTGTGAATACACTCCACTCTTCACAGTCAGGGTTCTCCCGGTGAGATCCACAGCCTCTATAAATCAGCAGTGTTTTTATTTGGATACCGCCGTAGAGACGCCGCACCGCTCAGGACTTTTCTGTTCTGAAAAAAGCATTTATCTCTGTCCTTCAGTCCTGCCACCTGTCCGAGACGTTTCAGGACACACGGATTATTTATTTCCTGTTATATTTCAGTCTCCCGCTGTGTGCATCTCAGCAGAGAGAAAACAGAAATATCTTTAAATATGCAGGCGGCAGGTGAAGGATGAGCCGTGACGTGCTTTGTGTCTGTAAATCAGTGTGGCGTAAACCCCCGGAGAGATACGGAGCCTCCGCCAACATGAATATTCACCATTTCATACGGCTCACTCTCACTCGCTCCGTGGGTCTGCTGGAAACCGCAGAAGATAAAAGACGACGTTTCTCCTGCAGGAAATCCAGTCTGAAAAAACATAGCAGAGAATCCTGCTGCTCCACGGGCCAACGCTGCTCACAAGTCATTTCTACACCAGTTACAGGAACATCTGGGGCAAAACAATGGGAAAGATGAAACGATAGAGATAAAAAAAATGGAAAAGTATCATTTTAGACGTGATATAAGGTTGAAGGATGTCAATCCTGACTAATTTACTCCACAGAGATAACAACAGACTCTACTTTTAAACCTTTATGGTCAGATACACACACACACACACACACACACACACGACACCCGGCAGCAAACGGGGGACATTAGAAGCTGGA
>JAOVVF010048189.1:0-18434 GCA_028565595.1 Duopalatinus emarginatus
GGGCGCTGAACTGGCATCCAATCCGACTTGTATTTAAACTAACCTGTTTAAACTAACAGGTAACAGGTGTTTGAGGGATAAATTGGCGGTCCATCGTGACCATCATGAGCCACCACCAGAGTCTTGCACAAGAACTTGCTTGGGTCCGTTGTGCGTATACGTACCATGGCAGACAGATGAAATGCACACATTCACACACACACACACACACACACACACACACACACACACACACAACTAGGGTCGAGAACCCTAGAAAAGTTGGAGAAACCCCAGACAGCATATGAAACTCAACACAGACAGTAGCATTAGTTCAGGGTTTAATCATGGACCCTGTTAACTAAACCTGTTGGTGGGATGTATTAAGCAGCAAGTAAATTTTGTTAGCAAAAGCAGGAAAAAAGGGTAAGACTAAAGATCTGAGGCGAAATTATGAGGACTACATGACTGGGTTAGGGCTTTACCCAAAACAGTAGGTTTTCTGGGGTGTGTCCCAGTATGCAGTGGTGAAATACCTACCAAAAGTGGTCCAAGCTGGGACAACCAGTAAACCACCAACCAGGTCACAGGTAACCAAGACTCACTGATATGCATGCTGGGTGAAGTCTAGACCATCTGGTCTGATCCAGCAAAAGATCCACAGAAGGATTCATTGCTGATGAGGTCTTGTGGAGCCCATGCATCTTCAGGTGGATGTTTAGGCACATGGTTTTAATGTTATTATCGACAGTCATACCATATAAATGTAGATAATTAATGTGCACGATGCTACCATATTGAATGTCAACTTTGCACAGTGGTCATCATAAACTACTCTATCATTCCAGTTTTAGTATATGTGCTGCCATATGCACAATGCTACCAGATCCTTCACCATGCTGCCCCTATACTAGGACTAGTTGGACTTTAGGCCTTAGCATTACTTGTTTGTCAGTTTTTCCACCATTTTTCAATTTACCCAAATATACATAATGAATACATGTTGTGTCAAGACTAAATGTATGTCTTTATAAACCAGTGTGAATTTATTAAAGCAGGAACGATTCTGGTCAAGCTAAACCATCTGAAGTCGTCAGGATTCAAAAACACACAAACACACACACACACACACACACACACACTTACCATTATAATATAATAACATGTATAAAACTAAATGCCTGTGGGCATGTTTTGCCTTTATTTGCATAGTGCCATGAAAAGTACCATGAAAACATTGTTACGGAGAAATTCTTTGAAGCTTTACATGAAAGAAGATGGCATTTCCAGTTTTTGTTTTTACTTCTTTTGAAGCATTGAACTGTGGGGATTACAGTTAATCCATTTCCTTGATAAATGCTCCATGAGCAAAACTACATTTACATTTAAGGCATTCGGCAGATGCTCTTATCCAGAGTAACTTAATTTATCTCATTTATGCAACCAAGCAGTGGAGAGACTTGCTGAAGAACCTTGAAGTGGCAGTTTTGCAGGCGTTGGATTTGAACTCAGATGTTCAATGTCTTAACCACTAAGCTACCACTGCAAGCTTTTACATTTATGGCATTTTTATCCAGAGCAACTTACAAGGTTACTGGTATTACAGGTAGGCCAATATAGTGTTAGGAGTCTTATTGATGTAGCGCAGACGGACCCAATGAGCCAATGATGTTATCACTGTACCACACCAACTTTCAAACATTTAACTTGTAATGGTCTGTCTTTTTCTTTTTCTTATAGGTTCCCCTCTGCTAGTCTATGTGGTTCCTGTTCAGAATAACCAGGGGTATCGATGTGTAACAGAACCGGAGGTGGAAAACCCAGAATACAGCTGGAGCAGGTAAAGGCGTGGAGAAGAGACTTACAACCTTTAAAAGAGAAAAGGATTAAATATATATAAATGGACTCAAATAGGGGCAGCCATGGGGTTCGAGTTTAGAGAACTGGTCTTGTGACCAGTTGCTGGTTCAGTCCTCCATTGTGACAAGACACAACCAAGGTGAACATGAGCGAAGCTCCTGACTCCCCAACTGCTCTCTACTGTGGATTGTCCACCACTCCAGTCAAGTTGGTTCATTGCCCCTTAGTATGTGTGTGTGCACCAGTGTGTGTGTTTCACTACATGGATGGGTTCAATGTGAAGGTCAACTTCCTCTGTTTGCAAGCACAATAGTTCAATCATTTTAGTTCAAGGATTTAATGATTCTTTTCTGTATAGTGTGGTTTATAAGGCTATGGACAAAGTCACATGTACATTATAAGAACACATAAAGTGCTGTATTGTTACACGGCATACTGTCCCATACTGTCGACACTAGTTCTGAGGTTCTGAGGTCTTAAAGCATCCTCACTATAGTCCTGATCTTGTCCCATCAGACTATCACCTGTTTAGTACTCTGAAAAAAGCTGTAAGAGGACGAAGATTCACGTGTGCAGAAAAAGTTAAGACAGTAGTGCATTAGTAGCTTGCAGCTCAGCCTAAAACATTTTCTTAATGAGGGAATATGAAAAAGCTTGCAGACAGATGGACAAAGTGTCAAAAATCTATTTTATTAAATTAAGAAAGTAAATTAAGTCAATTAAGTAAATTAAGAATTTAATTAAGTAATTTTAAGTAACGTTTTGAGGTTTGAGGTTTTGTTTTCCAGGAAGTAATAAGTAAAGCAAAGTACAATTTTATTAATGTAATAAAAAATCATTAATGGATTTTTGAGTAACTTCCCCAACACTGTCACAGGCTGCATTTTCTGCAATGTGGTTATGGTTTTGTCCAGTGTGGTGTAAAGCGCAGAGACAAACTTTACAATTTTTCATACTCTTTTTGGGAATATATGACATAAAATGGCTTTACAGAGTGGGCAGAACTCAAGACTTTTTCAACATTTCTAAGTTTCAGATGATGCCGTGGACCAAAATAGAGACTGAAAAGACCTTATATTATTTTTTCATAATTAATTATGCATGATATGACACATATCACTGAAAGGTGTATTTCGTAATATACAAGAAGAATTATTTTTTTTTTATGTAATCAACTTAATTCAAGCAACTTAATTATATTCCTACAACCCATACAATTATACTGGAATTAAATCTACAAATAAATCTGGAAAGAACAAGAATGATAAACAGTTTATAATTCCCCAAAAGGAAAATTAGGGTGTTCCAGCAGCTTACACATAAAACACAGTACAAAATGCTATACACAAAATAAAATAAAATGCCTAATAAATAAAATTAAATTAAAAAAGGAAGAAATAAAAAAAGGGTATACACATAATAAAAATAAAGGAAATGTGATGTATAAAACATATAGAGATAATGGTACCCAGTATGCATTTAAATTTAATGTAGTCACATATGTAGCCAGTGCATTGTTACACATTACAAAATACACTGCAGTACTGTACACAGAAGGGCTGGTCCAGCGCAACGTAGAGAGGTAATATAGAGATACGTTATAAATAATAAGTGATTACAGGTGAGTGTCTGGTGCAGATTATTTTATAGATGATAATGCATGAATGAGTAAATAAAACTAAAGTGCAGAATGTACATTTGTGTATTTAACCCATCCATGCAGTGAAACACACACACACACACAAGTGTACACTTGGGGGCAGTGAACACATTTGTCCAGAGCAGGGGGCAGCCCCAAAGCACGTTGCCCAGGGAGCAGTAGGGGGCGTTAAGTGCCTTGCTTAAGGGCACCTCAGTCATGTCTTACCCTGTGGAATGACCTGTGGAAGCGTTCTCTCCTGCAGAACGGGAAAGAGCAGCCTGCTACTCAGTGAACTCCTTCTGCCTCCTTCTGCCACCACCTTCACTGTGTCCAATTATTCCCCATTCCCCAGTACTGCATTTCTCCGGCAGCGCTTGATAATGGCAGTGCCCAGAAGTAAAGTTCTGATTGCACCCGTTCTCAGACACCTGAGTCTGTGTTTATGCCTATAAAAAACCCTTAGTGTTTATCATGTCGTGAAGTACTAGGAAGCTTTGTTAGCTAGTACCGAGCTTTATTTTTATGTTTTGCATTTTGTGATAGTTTGACTTTGGACTGTTCTTGCTCATGATCTTGATCTTGTTTTTGCTGGTGACATTCTGATCGTACATCCCCTGACTTCTTTGCCTATACCTGTTTTTCAGTTTGGATTGCGTACTGGATTTGTTTGTTTGTTTTTCACGAACACCTGCAGGGTGTCCACACCCTGTTCTGGCGAGTCCTTCAGCATGCCACCCTTACACATCTGTAGTACGAATATCACTGTACCTGATGTTACTATTTTCTCTGAAATAGTCATGAAACATGTAGTCTACATATAGAACATATATAAAAATATAGTCTAATAAAAGCAAACTTTAGTCTATAAAACAATTAGTCATAACATAAAAAATCGATAGCCGCCAATCCAGCTCTGACCTATTGAATCATGACCTCACAAGACCTTCCACAGTTCCTTCTGTAGATCTTCCCTGGGATCTAAACAGACAGACTAGACTTTACCTGTCATGCATTGTCATCAATGAGACCTGGTAACCTGGTAACCAACAAGTAACCTGTTGCCAGTTCACCTGGAGTTTTGGAGAAAGTTATAAATGATTGCAACTTGTATTTAATTGCAGTTGATGTAGTAAGTTTAGCAGTTTTGTGAGTTAGTGTTTTCCAGGTCAGTGTTGGGCTAATGCGGTACAAAGTAACTTTAAACATGTCAACTGTAAACGCATACAAGCTTTCATGATATATTTACAGGCAAAACACTACGTGTCTCACAGGTAAAGGTCACAACCTGTAGTCAGTTCTGAAGTACCGTGGTTGTTTCCTACCTCTGTCCAATACTAAAGGACACCTGCTTTATTAAACCAAGTTTAAACCATATTATTGTCCCAAACACAATATTGTACGATGATACAGTTATATATACTTAAACACAACATGTCAAACACAACACAATACTGTAATATGATACAAATACAAAACAAAGTTTTACTTATTATTTGTATTCAGCACCACAAACACACATCTCGTATGTATATTGTTAGTTTTAAATATATCCTGTATTTTTTTTGTATATTGTGTTTTTTTTATTAGGCAACAGTAAATAGTCAGTTCTTAAATTTAATGTCTTGGATGCAGAAAAAAAAATGGGTAAAGCATAAGGATTTGAGGATTTAAGGACCATAAACTAGATAGCTGGATCAGAGAATCTTCAAACCAGCAGATCCTCTGGGGTGTGTCCTGGTATGCAGTGATTCATATCCACCAAAGAAAAGTCTAAAACAGCCCAAGTTTTACTGATGTGTGATATGAAGGCTAGAACAGATATTGGTGCCAGAAATCACAGACCACCTTTAGAGGTGTTGTGAAGTCCATGCGTGTTATAGCTGATTGGTGTATTTGTATATTGTCTGTATATTGCATGTATTCTAGGGAGTCGCCAGTGTCTGGAACCAAGTTCCGTGTGTGTGTGTGTGTGTGTGTGTGTGTCAACATACCTTGCTGATAAATCTGATTCTGATTACTTTAAAGAAGTGTTTCGGAATTGTTCATTAAAAGCTGGAGCGATTTAGTTGTGATTTGCTTGTTCAGACATTTTCATGTGATTTTTGTGTCACCAAATAATCATCTTGTCTATGCAAAAAGTCTAATAGAGAGGAGACAGGTGGCTGGTGTTTAGTGTTGTGCAAATGCAAATGCTGTTTTGCTAATATAGGTTTTAACAATATCAGACAATATGGGGGTTGACATAACCGTCATTATGAGACCAAGAAAGAAGAATAATTGTGGGCATGAGAGTAACAGGATTACAAACCTGGGGTTGTGAGAAGTAAAACCAGTAGTAGTCAATTCATTTGATGCATTTTCTAATGTGGCATTTGGGCTTAAGTTGCAGCGCTAAGGTGGTAACTGTATGGTTGCCACAACAGACAGACAGACTGGTTGGTGTGGTACAGTGGTAACATCACTGGGCTTCCATGTGAGAGACCTGGGTTTAATTTCCCGGTCTGGGCAGCCAGTCTGTGCTACACCAATAAGGGTCCTTGGGCAAGACTCCTAAGTCTATGTTGGCCTACCTGTAATACTAATAACCTTGTAAGTCGGTCTGGACAAAAGTGTCTGCCAAATCGTCCTACCCTGTGGTCTTCTTTCCATTTCCTTTTGTTTTACAGTGTGACTTCAAAATCACATGCCAGCCCACACTGAAAACAGTCTAAAGCCGCCCCCACCTCATTATTTTATAAATGAGTTTATATTCATACCAATTTTAAATTGGTTAATATACAGATATAAAAGACTAGCCACACTATTCACTGTATCATTAGCAATATCCAGCTAGCTTGTTGCTAAGCTAGCAGCTAGCTTCTGCTGTTGTCGCTGTGCTTAAATTTCAGTCCAAAATGTTGCATGAATGTATAAAGTTTAATAGCAGTACAAAATCAGTAGCCACTCAGGCCTGTAACTGTGGCGTAAAAGTGCAGTAGACCTTTTCATTATGGCCTCCATGATAAGGTAGGACATGATGTTATTACTACCTGTAAATTAGCACCATGTGCACGGTGTAAGTTCATGCTTTACTTCTTCTGTCTTTTTTACTAGGCAGGGCTGGTCTGGTCTTCCAGAAGGAGTAAAAGTGGAGGAAGATAAACTCTACTTCCTAAAGTTGACTCCTGAGCTCAACGGCCTATACATCTGTGAGGTTGCCTCTCAGAGCGGTGCAGCGGCAGGCTCGGTCTATCGACACTATTTTGACACCCATTCAGAACTTTAATAAGGGTAAGTCAAAGACAGGTGCCTTCTGGATACGTCTGTTTGCATGGATGCAAATACTTCAATCAAATCTTTTAGGGCTGGTCTACTTCTAGACACTGGAAATGGAGTTAAGGGAATTTGAGATATTGCTTATTATTATTATTATTATTATTATTGTTATTATTATTATTATTATTATTATTATTATTATTATTATAGATTTTTATATTGCAAAAAATATTAGTAAGCAGCTGTTTTGTGGACAGAAATTTCCTGGTCGAAGAGAGATTGTTTAAGCTTATAGGAATGCTGTAGTAATTACCACTGACATTTATAAAGTTTGACATTCAGATGCCCTTTACATACACTTGCTTTGTAGTCTTTATCGAAATATATCCTCATGCCAATTCACTAATTATAGGACTAATGCTATTGTGAATTGAAAATCCCTGTTGGGCTTGTTAGTGCAGTGTAAAAGCCACAACAGACAGACAGATAGACTCCTTTAAACAGATAGACACTCCTTTAATGTATAAAGACCGGGAAGCATCTCAGAATGCACACCATGTTCTTCAAGACATCAGGTTTCAGATCTGCCAGACAGTTGCAGTTCAGTATGCAAAAATTCTGCCTGGTCTTTTTCCATTACTCGTCCTTCACTGACTGTTTCTCTGAACCACCGCCTTCCGTAGCCTCAGATTCTTGTTACTGGCTGATACGAGTGAAACCTGCTCTTCTGCTGTTTTGTTGTCCTATGTCCTATATTATTTTCAAGCTGTTTCCACCTACAGATCTGCCACATCGTTGGGTTGTTTTCTGCAAGGTTCTGTGTATGAATTCTAATTGTTGTGTGGTATATAAGATCATCATTATTTTAAAATACACAAACCACCTTACCTGCAACCAACAACCATGCCAGAATCAAAGTCACTGACGTGTAAATCAAGCTCTTGACTTCTATATGCATGATTTTTATATATTGTGCTGCTGCCATATTATTGGCTGACTATATAAATGTATTAATCGTACAAGTGAATGTACTGTATTAACAGGTATAATAAGATCTAAAATTTGATATACAGAATGAGTCAAAAGTTAGGAGACGTTTTAGTTCAGAAACGAAAGGGAAAATAACGTATCTGAATGTATTCAGCAAGTAATGGGTCCAGGGGAGGCCTATCTTTTTAACTATTACCGGAACATTGCCATCATGACTCATTTGAATCTCTGGCTGTATGGTTCCCCACCCTAAAAACCATTTCCTGGTGCAAGACTGGAAGTTGCTTTCCCAATCACTGCAACACCACTGTCTCAGCAATACAGAATGACAACAAAGGATTGAGTTGACTCACATCATTTCTACAGCAATCCACACAATGCGTTTAGCTTGCTTTAAGGAGCTAAACACTTTCAAGCTTATATTTTTTATACCTGAAACAACATTGCAATAAAATATCAATATCAATAAAACAACAACAAATAACAAATCAGCAAATAAACAGCACATATCTGCATACATGTAATGTTACTACATACTGCCTTCTGAGCAGGTAATAACAAATTTAAAAGAGATGTTGATTATGTGAACACAATGTTAGTGTACAGTTTTATCATGTCTCATGAAAATAGGCGTGCAAGGACATGACAAAAATGCATAATGCTTCAGGATATGATCTCACCATCCAGATGGATCTTCATCAGTGTTCTACTTCAGTGTCTACTTGCAGCTACAGGAACAACAAAAACACACAATGAGGAAGTCAGGCAAACTGGTTTTCTGCTCCACTGATAGATACTCTGTGAAATACAGAACAATATATAACAATATAAGAAGAACACGTTTCTCCAAAAGAACAAACATAAATACGACACGCCTGACGGAAAACAAAAAAACAACAATACAGTTATCCAAACAGCTGAATGGAACGATGACACAATAAGTAGAACAGGGCGTAGCTGGTGTGCACATGAAAACTGTGACTCTGGTAGTGTGACTATACAGGTCAAGAAGTCAACACGGGAAGAAAATGCATCATCCTGAAACTATCCATCGAAACTGCAGAATACGACAGAGAGTGTACTCAAGGTTCAGAGTCCAGGGATTCCCAGGGGGTCCCTTAAAGGCTGCTGATGTAAAGCCTTTACAGCCGACAGTGCCCAGGAAGCACCTGGGGGGTTAGGTGTCTTGCTCAAGGGCACTTTGGTTGTGTCTTGTCAGTACTGTGAATTGAACCAACAACCTCCTCGTCACAAGACCAGTTCTTTAACCCTGAGTCAGGTATAATACCCTATAATAACGCTAACATATTGTAGTTATGATTTAATCAATAATGGCTGCATTCTTCTTCTACATGTCTATTTATTTTTAAAAAATACGTACAAAAAGCAAGACTTAAGAACAGTCAGTCACTCATTATCTTATCCAAATAGTTCATTAGGGGCACAGGCCACACGAAATCACTGGGCAAACGACAGGACTACTCCCTGGACAGGGCGCCAGTCCACCGCAGGGTAACGACTTTAGAACAGCGACGGCAAATTTGTTACTCTGAATGATCGCTTTATGAAGTCAGGCATGTTTTGTTTACACTGTATTATATTTTGTGTTTTTCCAGAATCCGTGAAACAGCTTTGTGGATGAATGGAGAATTGCATAATGAAGAAGACTCAGATAAATTTTATTTTTTATTATGATTAATACAAGTGATTGTTCATTTTTATCTCTCTTATCTTAGCATTACTAACTATATAGAAATTAATCTCACTGGGATTTTAAGCTTTCTAATATTTAAACAATGCACAATATTTTTGTTTAACTGTGGCGCAATGGTAACAAAAATGCTAAGACTATTGATGAACACCAGTCTGAAAGTTTTGCATCAGATTCTTGGCTGGATTAGGGTCTGAACTTTGACTGGGTCAATACAGTACACTCAGGTTCTTTAATCTCAGGACTGGAGAAACCTTTTCCCCATGTCATCGGCATATCTTTCAGCAAAATGTACTGGGATTTTATATGGTGCTTTTTAAGAAATGGTTTACTTACTTGCCAGTCTTCTATCAAGTCCAGCTCAGTGGATTGTCCAAGTTATGTTTATACTGTGAACAGAGTCTCCCATCTGACCTGCGGTCCACTGATGATCTCTTGATGTCACTTGCAACTGAGCCATATTTTTTTTTCAAACGGTGAATCATGATATACTTAAACCTTACGCCTCACCCCACCCGACCCCCCAGAAATAGGTGCTGGGGACTACAGGTTAACCCGAAGCTATGTAACTATGGGGGGTGAATACTTATGAAGTTGTTTTTTTATTGGAATTAAGTTGGCTAAACTTATTCAGTTTATGCAGGTGATATATAATATCTGTACTATATCTAGATCTTTTGATGTAGTTTATTATTAAGGTGAAGAAAGGTAGGTGGTTGTGCCCAGCCCATCATACCTGTTAGATACCAGGTGTATCCGAGGCACATGTTTCTACTCAGGTCACATGATTTCACAGAAAGGCTGTAGATTTTTCCTCGGGCAAAAATCTATATCAAGCTAATAGGAATTTCTTATATGAGGGAGACAACAAGGTGCCACAGATACTAAGTACTTTGAAAAAATATCTGTATGTTGTATCCAGGCTCAGCTGTAAGTCATATATATCAATATCACAATAGCATTGAAAATGAAGGAGTAAAATATTACATTTATAAAAATTATAAATGCATAAATGAAAAAAAAATGTGAATAAAGCTTTTATGATTTATTTTATATGGCCTCATTTTTTTCTCTTTTTTCTCTAACAAACCTAGAAAGTTTACTCCCAGCTCTCATGTATTGGGTTGTAGGGGGTGCTGTAGTCTCTCCCAATGCTCATTGGGCAAAAAGCAGGAAAACACCCTGGACCGGACACTGGTCCATTACAGGTCAGAGACACAGATAGACACATTCACACACACACATGCACACACACACACACATGCACACACACTTACACACACACTTACACCTGACTTCAATTCACCTGACTGCATTTCTTTAAACTAAGGGACGAAACCACAGGTGCACACAATGCAAATTTAGCCAAACTGGTTTCCTGTGACACATGCTCCACTGTCGTTCTAAAGAGAAAAAAAAAAACAATATGCAACACCGTCAAAAGACAAACAAGCATAAGTACATTGTGCCAGTAGGTAAACTGCAAGACGCCCTTTTAAACAGTTTGCTCAAACACTGATATCAAAAGTAAATCAGTAGTCACTGAATCAGTGGGAGGTGTGTGTGTGTGTGTGGGGGGGGGTGACTGGGATGGATAATGTTTTTGGTTATTTTGACAACCTCACAAAAGATAGTTATCACAGACAAGTGGGAACATTCGGCTGAAAAAAGATAGATCGTACTACACTGATTGTGCAAAGAGTAACTGAGTGAAAATCAGTGGTGCCCAGAAAGCAGCTGGGTATTTTTTTTTGCTTTTTGAGAATGTACAGGGAGATAAACACAGAGTAATGATGGTGATGACGATGATGATAATGGATATCGATGATATATAACAAGAATACAGTCAGTCAGTCATTCTCTTATCTGTTTCTTAGTTTGAGAATGTGCAGAAAGATGCTCTGTTCAAACAACAAGAAGCATAGACCGATGATGATGATAATGATGATGATAATGATATAACACAGGAATGTAGCCAGTCAGTCATTCATTTGTTCGGACTGCCACACACACACACACACAAATACGCACACAAATTCACTCTGCTGGGACTCACACCCAGGGCAATATAGCACATCCAATTCGCCTACCATGTGTGTTTTTTGGAAGGTGGTAGAAAATCAGAGTACCCAGACACCAAACTTCTTACAGACAAACCAGACCTGACAGAGCAGAATAAGGATCAATCCCACAACCTCAGATCCCTGGAGCTGTGTAGCACACACACTACATTGTGGCACGACTGTGCTGACCAACACAGAAACGCATTCCTCAGTATTTCAATGCATTTCCATACTGAATACAGCAATATCTGTTGAATGTCGAATCTGAATATCTGAAAAAAGAGCCAAGACATTTGGGTTACAGCTTTACTTTCACGGTTGTTGGTAATAAATGAACATGCTCGTTCTGCACAGTCAAAACAGTGCAGTTTTTCTTCAAAGCACTGAGTGAGGCAAGAAGAATAGTTCATGCTCTGTTTTGTAAAGGCATGTCTGTTTGTTGTGGAAGGATATGGGTGATTAGGGGAAATTATGAAATGCCTTTTTGTTCCCTTGGGATTTAAAGCATGGAGCAAGCAATCAAAAAAAAACAAAAAAAAAACACAGACATATTATTATCAGTAGCATGCGGTCAGCCTAAATTTTAGTGGGACAGAAACTACTAGAGTATGACCATAGCCACAGTTTATACGTCTTTTTCTTGTGTATTTCTGAGCTAAATTAAAACATGCTAACTATAGTAATAATGAATAATGTGCATGTAAAATATGTGCAATGGAAAAACACCAGTGAGGTCTACAAAATCTGAAGTCAGCTTTAGCTCAAACACAATTTCATAGGACAAATTCAACATTATAGCGAAGTTATTCCTGAAGAACATAAAAATATCTGCTGAAAATCGATTAGGCTATTTCTCTTTTAGTACAGTCTATATTTTAATGTGTGCAAACAAATGGATAAAAGATAGAAATACAAGTCTGATTGGGCTTTTAGACCAATATAATTTGTCACCTGCTAGCCTACTGCAATGCAAGTTGTGAACTGAACAAAAATTGGCCTACAACAAACAAATCAATAGGCTATATGCCTAAATGGAGGCTATGGATTCCTACAAGTACCGTGGGATGTGGCTGGACAGCAAACTTGACTGGAATGGGGGTGAGAGGGGGGCTCTAAAGTCAGGGATTTTCATAAATAAGAGAAAACTCTGTTTGCAGACATGTTTTACTCAACATTGCATCAAGCATCAAACGCCTTTTTGAGGGCTGCTGTGGGAAATCTTCTGGGCAAATGCTCACTATCAAACAGTATGGCCACAGCCACGCGTCCAGTAAATGTAAATCTATCCTTTGCATTGGCAATCACAACAATAACAATCTGCTTAAATGCATTAGCTCTACCCATGTTTCTATTGGCTTGTGCCTAATTAGTACACCCCAATCGGCCTATAAATGGCATCAATTCAGGGTGGTTAGGTGTGCTGCCTGTTCGGGTTGCTGCCGCCAGCAGCCCCCCCCGTGTCGTCTTCCGTGTTTGCGACTTCCAGGTCGCGAAGTTGTTGTTTAAATATCTGTGGCTACAGCTGCGCTCGTGGGCTAGTAGACCGGTACGGGAAATGTGCTGTTGTCCCTGTCTGATCGAGTGGTGTTCGGCCATAATTACTCTGGAGTATTAGTGAGCGTCAAGCCAGCCGAACTACTTACATCCTTCTGCCGTTCTCTGTTAGACAAATAGTAGGCGATTTTAGCTTCGTTGTATCACTATTTTCTGGCATACGAATTATACTTTTAACTCGCTGTTTCCTGTTGCAGGTAAACAGGTCGAATGGATCGAGTCAGCATCTGCTTCTGCTGTTTTGCTTCTACTTTCTTTTGCTTCTATTGTCTTCTGTTCTTTTTTGTTTCTCATTTGTGTTGGTGCATCTGCAGTGATTGTGCGTGTGAGTCCTGCACTTCTGTGTTTGCTGCCCTCGCTTTCAGCGTGGTTCTCTTCTGGCTCTCTGCTTGGTGCTACGACGCTGCCTTCTCCCCATGGACAGTCGGGAAAGCCTTGAAAGCTCCTGACTAATTCAGGTCCTGTGTTAAACGGTCGTCTTTGATCAGCACTGCTAGTTGGTTTGAGGACACACGGTGGGAAGGTTGGTTATTGTGTGGATATGTGGTGTCCTAGATCAGTGTGTGTGGATTGCTTGCCTATTAGTTTCCTCGGGTATACAGCACCTGTGTGTAGGTGTATCAATTAGTCTCATCCCCTTTTGGGCACAGGGATGTCCTCCCTACAGGTGGGTCCTCAGCCTGAGTAACGGGTCTTGCTGGATGAAATGCCTAGCTGCCTTTTTGTCTTTGTGTTTAAATAAACAAACATTTATGACTTAAGACACGTCTCTGTTGTTTCACTGTATAATGAACCTGTGTGACCTATTTGGTGTACATAAGTGTGTTCCCCGGGCATGTGTACCTAGGGTGGCATAGTCAACATTTTATAGTTAAATTCCAATCACTGAGCAAACCGCGCGCCCGCCTCACGCTCCGCCACACAGTGTTACACAATTCATATCCAGTTCTCTGCAAGTTTCCAACGCTAACATGTTGAGGCACGTCACTAATGTATTGTATACAAATAGAAGGCACTGATTTAGAAACTTCTGAAAGTTGTCTATGCACCGCATCAATGTTTCTCCTCTGAAGCTGTGCAAACGGACAGTATGGTGTGGAACAACTCAAGGAACAAAAGGAATTCGGCAGTAGCCCTTTGCCTCTCTGATTGAGATTGAATCAAATTCTGAAGTTGAATAATATTAAAGCATTCCAGCAAGAGATCCTTTTTCTCATACACTATACTAACTGCGCGACTATGAAAGTTTCAGCGCATCTGGGATGCGTGTGGCAATCTCCTGGGGAGTATGAGAAAAGGGAAGATAAGCTACTGATGTCAGAGAAGAAGCTACGCACTGGTGTAATTGAGGAAACAGAGCCTGTTGCATAACTCAATAGCTCATAACTCATGCAAATTTGGTTGATGTGCATAACAGTGTATGTTTGTGTTATTAGCCTGTCTCCTGCAATGTGTTGGCTTCATCTATGTAACGGAACATGGTAACGAATTGGCAATGGGTTGAAACATCAGTCGTTTCATTGGCAAGTCTGTGTTTTTTAGGTCCTGTATAACGTGTCCCTGCATAACATCACATAACATACAATCAAGAAGCTCATTTTGAATGCAGTTGGGCATGCCTTTAACACTGTTGCCTTCTCCAGATGTTCTCGAATTGCGCTGTCCAATGATGCTATTAAGTCCAGGAAGACACCAGGATTATCTGATGATTCAGACTCGTCATGTCTTCTGAGAGCCAGTTTAAACGCACCACAGAATTTTATACAGTCAGTGAGATTTGACACAATGTGCTGGTTGTTGTCGACCTCCCTGTTGTGATTCCTCACACCGATGTGATAGCCTTTGTCCAGCTGGGCAGCAATATTAACTTGACCTAGCACAGCTAGCTTTATTATACAATGTAAATGTGCTTAGCTTAACTCATGTTTCTTGGCTTGTTCTGAATGAGCGATGGCTTGTTCACATCACGCATACCCATGGTGGTCCGTATACCCCCTATCCCCTATAAGTGTCTTGTGCACACACTTACTTGAAAAAGTAGACATGGGACATGGGTTCTCATTGAGCAACCACTTAGCCATTTCTTCTTTTTATACCATGCTCCTGAGAAGGTTCTGTTGTAAGTTTCGCCCTATAATTTGTTTCCGGATAATGTTTATGCCCAGTCTTTCTGGCCCAAGTTGTTTGATGGCTAACTTCTCTTCCTAATTTTAACCTCTCTGAGTAAGGTGATCTTTGAGCTGCCCTGCCTCAACATTGCATGACACATTCTCTTATGAGAATGGCATGACTCATTCTTGTATGAGAATTGCATGACACATTCTCTTATGAGGTATTCAAAAATTTGACATCATCCAAAATTTGATGTCAACAGACCAAAAATTTTTGGAAAAGCCTACAGAAACTAAACTGCCCATATGGAGGGAATGCGCCTGATTATTATATCAAAAAAGTGTGTTTATATGCTCCTGTGCATGTACATTTTTATCTTATTGCCTCATTCGGCTGATCCCCACCTGGAAAAAAATGCAGCTTTTAATGAAAAAAAACAAACAGTATAGTGTACTACAGAACAGTATAGTACAGTTTCCTGCAGTACGGTATAGAAAATACTATAGTATATTACTGTGCTGTTTATTCTACTACATACACGCTCATGTAGTGGTTAGCGCTGTCGCCTCACAGCAAGATGATCTGGGTTCGATTCCCTGCCCAGGCCGTTCTGAGTGAAGTTCGCATGTTCTCCCCGTGCTTGCATGGGTTTTCTCCGGTGTTCTCTGGTTTCCTCCCACAGTCCAAAGACATGCATGTTAGGCTGATCGGTCACTCTGAATTGCCCGCAAGAGTGTGTGTCCTCTGACAAGAGATTGGGATGCTCAGTCAGCAGAGCCGGCCCGAAGCATACTCAAAAATACCAGGGCAATGCAGTATACTCTAGAATAGTGTAATATTGTATTGTACAGAATTCCCTTCCACCTAGGCATTTTTATCTTATTGCCCCATATGGCTGGTCCCCACCTGGAAAAAAATGCCGCTTTTTATTTAAAAAAAAAAAAAGGTCACAGGCATCATTTTATACGAATGTACTAATAATACTTGATTCTATATAGACACTGCTTGGGTAAATTCAGTGGAAGATTTTGTAAGGCTATTTAGTCACAACTGGAATATCAGGAATCAGTTTGCGAAAGCAAGTTTCATGTGAAGACACTGTGTTAACTCAACTTTACCAATCCTTACACTATTCCCCTCAAAGAGGAAACTGTGGTTTATTCGAAAGAAGCCAGCTGAGCAAAAACACATGATAATGCAAATTTAAGTGCCAGAAAAACTAGTCCCACAGGAACTACAGGACTGCAGACATACGGAAATATTCAGCAGCCAATAATAAACACCAGATTCCTGCAGACTAGTCCACAATTCTGAGATGTAAGACTTCTGTGTTTCACAGCATGTTGCATGACATCCCAGATAACATTGAGATCTGGTGACCTAGGTGAAATGACAAAAGCCCAAACTCAGATGAGTGTCCCCCTAACCATAATCTGGTGCCTCTAGATGTGTGTAGTGGCACATTGTCCTGTTGGAAGAGGCCAAACCCATCAGAATAAATACAGGACATGAACAGGTGTAACTCATCAGAAAGGAGGCAAACAAGTTGTCTTAGATCATGGGTGATTGATTTTGTTGGGCATCAGAGCGAGCAAAGGAAATACTGAGGAATGTGTGTGTACTTCTACCAATGCTGTCATCTTGTGGTTAGTTAAAACACATTGGAGATGCTCTAACCATCACAGTTTAATCCTTGTCAAAATGGCTCAGATTTTTACACGTGCCCATCCAAATCACTTATTCCACCCCTTGAGATGTGTCAATAAACGATGTATATCATTCACAGCTTGTAGGATTTATTTACTTTTAGGTTTCCTGAATCCAATTGCCTCCTGTAAGATTATGTTCTTTGGACCAGAAGCAACTGAGGTGCAATACCACGTTCCACAAAGACATTTGTTCTAAAAACCAGCTTGTCCACACTTGGATATTCAGTATGGCTTAGGCAGGATAGGCAGTGCTTTATCAGCCTGTACCATTTGTAAAATCACTGTTGATGAGGGATATATGAGACTTGTAGCAAAACCAAACAAGTGAGTTAACTGATTTCACGTCCTAACGTTTGAGAAAGTCACAGATGTCATTTTATCATCTGGTCACAGTGTCAGATTGACAGCAGTGAGACGATCACACAGTCAATCTCCAGCATGTAAAATTAAAATACGGCTATAAAACTATGTCTTTAACAAACTAGTGTGCTACAGAACAGTATAGTACAGTTTTGTACAGTATAGAAAATAGTATAGTATGTTACAGTGCAGTATAGTATGGTGTATTACACGTAAACGTTCTACTATTCAGTATAGTACAGTATAGTACACTACAGTATATAATATAATACAGTACACTACAGCAATCAAGGTCTTCCTGAGGTCTGAAATAGTACACTATAGTGTGCTATATACTATAGTAGCCAAGCTTGTCTTGCCCTCTGGACCAGGGACCTGTGCCATGCAGTATAGTGTAGTGTAGTGTAGTGTAGTGTAGTATAGTGTAGTGTAGTGTAGTGTAGTGTAGTGTAGTATAGTGTAGTGTAGTGTAGTGTTTGTGTAGTATAGTATAGTATAGTGTAGTGTAGTATAGTATAGTGTAGTGTTTGTGTAGTATAGTGTAGTGTAGTGTAGTGTAGTGTAGTGTAGTGTAGTGTAGTGTTTGTGTAGTATAGTATAGTATAGTGTAGTGTAGTATAGTATAGTGTAGTATAGTGTAGTGTAGTATAGTATAGTGTAGTGTAGTGTTTGTGTAGTATAGTGTAGTGTAGTGTTTGTGTAGTATAATGTAGTGTAGTATAGTATAGTGTAGTGTTTGTGTAGTATAGTGTAGTGTAGTATAGTGTAGTGTAGTATATTGTAGTGTTTGTGTAGTATAGTATAGTGTAGTGTAGTGTAATGTAGTATAGTGTATTGTAGTATAGTGTAGTGCAGTGTAGTGTAGTGTAGTGTTTGTGTAGTGTAGTGTAGTGTAGTGTATGTGTAGTATAGTATAGTGTAGTGTTTGTGTAGTATAGTATAGTGTAGTGTAGAATAGTATATTGTAGTGTTTGTGAAGTGTAGTGTATTGTAGTATAGTGTATTGTAGTGTTTGTGTAGTGTAGTGTAGTGTTTGTGTAGTGTAGTGTAGTGTATTGTAGTATAGTGTAGTGTAGTGTTTGTGTAGTATAGTGTAGTGTTTGTGTAGTATAGTATAGTGTAGTGTAGAATAGTATATTGTAGTGTTTGTGTAGTATAGTATAGTGTAGTGTAGTGTAATGTAGTATAGTGTATTGTAG
>JAOVVF010048200.1:0-18432 GCA_028565595.1 Duopalatinus emarginatus
CACACACACACACACACACACACACACACACACACACATATATATATATATATATATATATATATATATATATACATATATAATATCTCCATCACTGATTACGTATGTCAAAGTTTCCATATCAGAATTTCACCATATCGTTTTCCAAATAAAGGACATGCGTTTCATCTGTTATTATTTGATGTCTGCTGTAGGAGGCCCTGAGAGAGATCTGTTACAATTGAAACAATAAAGCAAGTACATAATTATAAACTTGCGATTGGTCTTGCAGCTGGCACTGCTGTCTGAACTGTGCTGTTATAAAAAATTCATTAACATCTTCTGACTAGCCACTATATTATTATTCATTTACATACGACTAGTAATACCATATCGAGCCTCAGTTCTTAACTTTATGAACTATAATTTGTCCTCACTGATGTTGGAAAGAGAGATTGTCCATCATCTCATAAATCTTGCTCTGCACGTCCAGACGGTCCCTCACTTTTGACAATCCAGACACTTTGATCACGTTTTTTGTTTGTACTTGTATATCGAGAAAAAAAGAAAAAAGAAAAACACGAGGCAAGTTTGTCTCTTTCGTTTTTTCTTTCTCCCTCAGGTCCTATGGTGAGTTTGATTGGACTTTGAGGAAAAATCTGTGTGGTTCTTGATGTTTCAGGTCTCAGAAGATATTACTGTCTCATACTGACTTACAAAAGTCCTACAAAAAGTGCAAAGTAGCAAACATGAGAAAGTAAATTCCCATAGAGTTCAACAATGAGAAAGGGAGTTAAAAAGGTGGACCCCTTATTAAGTTGAATGACACAAGACAGCCCTCTAGAAGATGTGAAAACATGTCAGATAGTGGCTTGTAAAAAATGACGTTTGTTGCCAGAATTGATTTCATGCCAGTCGTGCTTTGTAGCTGGATTGTTGTTTGTGATTTATAATCTTCAACAAGCATATGCATGGAAATTTTTTTTACTTTTTTGTCCCCACTTTTATTTATTGGGATTTTTAAGAAGGGTGTATAATCATATCCAGCAGTTATTTAAAATGCATATTTAATTAACATGACAAGAACAAATGACCATACAGAATAAGACACACACACACAAAAAGGATGCTAATATATACATACATGCATACATACATACATACATACATACATACATACACACTCGCATACATACATAAATACACACACAATAATAATAGTAATAATCAAAAATAATCAAGACAGCTTTTAATTATTGCCATTAAGACGTTCTGGAAAAAGAGAGATCAGAGCTCTTTACAAGCTGAATCTATAAATCCCATATTATCTCAAACTTATAAGATGAACCCTTTAATGATTATAAATTTTTTTTTCCAATTCAAAGAAATTAAGGCCATCTTTTATTTAATGGGTATGAGATGGGGAGTTTTCGATTTTCAGTGGGTTACTATCAATCTTCTAGCAAGTAGGATAGTAAAGGTAGGACAACTTTTTTAGGTTTAGGGAGAGAGGGTAGTGAAGTAATAACCCCAGAGAGTGCACAAAGAGCATCTGGCACTATCTCCTCTCCAATTATCCCAGAAAGGTTATTACAAATCTCTGACCAGTAATTATGAAATGCAGGGCAAAGCCAGAACATGTGGATAAGATTTCAGGGGTCTGCTGACACCTATCACAAGTTGGTGATAAATCTCGGACAGCCAAGCTTTAGTGTAATAGGTACGGTGTACCAGTCTGAATTTAATAAGACCATGTCTTGCACATATGGAGGAATTGTGTACACCTTTTAGGATCTCCACCCAGAAAGGGTCAGGTATCCCTAAATCCTTCTCCCAAAGGGTTTTAATTGTGTTCAGTGGTTCTGGTCACAAGTGGCTAATTTGGTTATAAACATCTGAGATTATGCCATTCAAAGTCAGGCTTGGTGATAGAAAGCCATCTATAACAGCGTCAGAGTGTAGGTTAGGAAATGTGGGAAATTTATCATGGACGAAGCTCCGAGCTTGTAGATAGCTAAAAAATGTTGCTTAGGAAGAGAAGACCTATCAGAAATTTGCTGAAAGCATCCCAGGACATTATCAAAGTTCAGGTCTTTAAAAGTATTAATACCAAGCTCAGCTCTACAAACACACCATCTACTAAAGAGGGAGGGAAACAATGATTGGCAGCATTAATAGAAAGTGATTGTAAGCCAAAGTGTCGCCTGAACTGAGTCTAGATCTTAAGAGAGGTTTTAACAATCACATTCTTCGCGTATAGTTAAGTAGAAGAGTGGATGGAAGAGTGTGCTAGAGCCTTTAGAGATAAAGATTTAGTGGTAGTTGCTTCCATAAGTAACCAAATCAAACCAAACGGGCCAAAATTGTCATAACAGAGCCAGTATTTACAAATCCTAATGTTAGCAGCCGACTAATAAAACGGGTAGTTCGGTAGTCCCATTTCACCAAACAGTCTAGGCCTTTGCAAGAATTGTTTGCATAGTCTAGGAGTTTTCTTGTTACAAATAAACTATATTAATCTATATTATAAAGATATTAAACTATCCACTTCATGAAAAAATGTCTCAGAGAGAAAACATGGTCTGGGCTTAATCTGTCTCTAGATTTCTTACTTATTTCAATATATTCCATCATTCACAATCCTTGCAAATTCGAATTAACAAGGGGCGAAATTGTCCGAAATTTTCAAATTTATGGGTACTATGTAAACCCAAGTAGTTAAAAAATTGTACTCAAGTAAGAGTATAGTTACTTTAGAATAATATGACTCAAGTAAAATAAAAAGTAGTCACCCAATGAATTACTTGAGTAAGAGTAAAAAGTACTAAGTGAAAAAACGAGTAACCTCTTCGTTTTATAATCAGGACATTAAATAATACACCAGAACACACAGAACAAAAATATAAAACAGCAATGAACAAATTCAGAGCATGAGAATATCTCTATCTAACAACCAGAACAATAATAAACTAAACCATTACAAAGTAACATAAATTAAATTCTCTTTGGGTTGTTGTGAAATGCACACTGTTGTCTCTGACACTGTACTGTACTTTTTTGCTCTTTTCCACCTGTGTTTGCTGCAGGGAGTTTGTGTGCAGTCATGTGACAGCTTGGCTCTGTTTGATTGGTGAAATTGAGATTGCATTGGACAGACAGGTAAAAATAAGTAGCAACCCAAATGTAGCGGATGTCAATGTGACGGAGTAAAAGTACTGCTTCTTCTTCACAAATATGCTCCAGTAAAAGTAAAAACGTGCAATTTATCCAATACATAACTTAAGGAAATGTAATATAAGGATAATTTCTAGTTACTACATTAATGGGAAATAATTCACTTTTATGCAAGGTCAGTTTGTACCCTGACATTTGACCAAAAACATTTAAGAGTGGTAAGGGCTGCAGGAACAGATATAAGCAACTTAGAAATAAAAAAAAAGAATATTGTCAGCATAAACAGACTTTAGATTCTATACCATACCTTTATATGCCTGTAATACAAGTGTTAGATCAGAGAGCTATAGACAGGGGCTCGACAGTAGTAGCAAATAAAAGGGGGCTCAATGGGCATCCCTGTCTTGTAGATCGGTATGAAT
Source organism: Duopalatinus emarginatus (assembly GCA_028565595.1). Taxonomy (NCBI): domain Eukaryota; kingdom Metazoa; phylum Chordata; class Actinopteri; order Siluriformes; family Pimelodidae; genus Duopalatinus; species Duopalatinus emarginatus. The sequence goes on from JAOVVF010048200.1 coordinate 3,576, forward strand.
ATTGTACTGAATATTATTTGTCCTGATACTGATACTTTTGGAGAGTAACATGACCCAAGAAATAAAGTCTATCTCAAAAACAAATTTCTCTAATGTAAAAAAAACATAATTCCACTGAACTCAGCATCCAGGGATATTACTGCCTCATTAGTACCAGGAAAACTGGAGTTGTAAAGTGCATTACACAGACGTCTGATATTCAAGAAGGATTGCCAGTCTCGGATAAATCCTGTCTGATCCAGGGAGATAACAGATGGGAGGACAGATTCCATGCAAATCACCAAGAGCCATGATAATTTTAAAATCGACATTCAGCAGACTTACGGGATGGTAGGGGGAGCAGATTAAAGTTTCTTTACCTTTTTTCAAAATGAGATCCAGAGATTTATTAAACATATCAAGTAGTAAGGAAGGTAGTTTATCCCAATTTTTTAAAATAAAAATCAGAGGGATAGCCATTCAGTCCCGGGTCATTTTTACTCTGTAAAGAGAACGCTTCCACAACAGAAATCAGTTTCCCTAAGTCCATTGCGGTTGATTGTTCAATGGTGCGAATCTCCAAATTATCAAATAAATAAATAAAAGTCATGGGGAACGGAGGTTTGCTCTGAAAAGTATAAAGGCATATAAAACTCCTTAAAGGCATTATTTATTTCCAAGGGATCATTAGATTTTCCAATACTAGATTGAATTTGGGGAATCTAATGGGATGATGAAATTTGATGTAGTTGGTGTGTCAATAATTTGCTGGCTTTATCACCATATTCATAAAATTTTTATTTTGAATGTAGCAAGAGTTTGTACTGTGCTGAGTCATCAGGACATTAAGTGCATTAGTAACATTGAGGTGCGAAATACACTGTGTTAACATATTTATCTGCTATAGTTTTATTCTCAGGCTATATGAGATTATCACCCCTCTAATATATACCTTCAAAATCTCCCATAGTACTGAGGCAGAAATCCCAGGAGTTTTATTCAGCCTCACAAAGAGGTCTATTTGCAATAAAACCCAGCTAACAAACTCTTCATTTAAAAGTAAACAAATGTCAAGACACCAAGCGGCATGCATGTTAATAAATTTTTTAAAGAAAATATTGATGGAAACCGGTGCATGGTCTTAAATAACAATGGCATCATATTTACATGGAGACACTAAAGAAAGTAACCTATTATCAATCAGAAAATAATTAATATGGGTAAACGTATAATGAACATGCTAACATGCCTGATAGAGGGGTTAAAGAAAGGCCAGGCATCAGAAACAGCACAGTCCTGCATGAAGGACTGATTTACCTATACTGATTTTGACGGTGTCCATACGGACAACAGTTGAAGTCATCTCCTAATATTAAATGGTGTGAAGACAAATCGGGTAGTGTTAAAAGAAAGGCGTTTTAAAAAGATGTCATCATTTCGTTTGGGGGCATAAATGTTACCAACACTGTGAATCTGGCCACTAACAATAAGAAATCTACCATTAGGATAAGAGATCACTTTTGGGTGAAAAAAAGGAACCAATTTATGTAACAAAATGGCCACCCCTCTTCATTTGCCTGGGAATGGAGAATGAAAGATCTGACCTATCCATCAATTTCAACTTTAGATGATCAGAAGCTTTGAGATGAGTTTCTGGATGGTTTAAATGGTGAAATAACTTGGGTTATTGAGCCCCCTACAATTGAAACTAATACATTTTAAGTTCCTCCCAGTTGTTACTCCTGTTGATTGGGTCATTTTCAATAGTTAAGAAGAATCTGGAATGGAATGGAACGATATTGCATGATTACCTGTTTGCAGCTGACTAGAAAAAAAAGACACACAGTTGAAAGTACATACCCATGCCCACCCACACCAACACACAGAGAACTGGCAGAAGCACCCCCCCCTATGCATACATATGCAAGATACATACATACATATCCCAGGTACATATGCATAGATGCATAGATGCATAAGACACGCAAATACCACCCACAGTGATACAAATGAAACCTTATGCCTCCCAGTAGATATCAAACCACCCACAACTGCTTGGCGTTCAAGGAGAAATGTGTTAAGTTATGTCAAACAGAAAGAAATCGAAATATCACTGGCACTAATGCCAGAGCCATAATGTTAAATAAGCGTACAAATAAACCATCTTATTAGATAGTATAAAAGAAAGATAACAAGAATGTAAAGTAACAAATTGTCCAGGAACTCTATCTACCAGAAGTGGTACCTAACATTTAAATTCCACCCTCTTCCACTAACAGAGGCACCCAAGGGGAAAAAAAGAAGTAGCCTTTAAAGTAGCATTATACAGCTAATATGACCCAGAGGTATCATTCAGAAACGCTATTTCTTTCTCGACAAAGTCTAGTGCCAATGTCAGATGTTTAAACATGTGAGTTTGTCCAGGCATAGTGATGCATTGGACTGCCAGGTATTAAGTCCAAACTTAATATTTAAGCAGGAGTGAAGGGCCTTATTTACTTTAGCAAAGGCAGCTCACTTTTTAGCTACAGATGGGGAAAGTCTGGAAAAATCTAGATCTTCTTACCCATGTAAAAGAGAGGGGAGGCCTTACTGGCTGCTCGCAGGATTTGGTTCCGGACTTGGAACAGGTTAAATCGAATAACGAGTGGCCGGGGAGGGGAGGGTGTTCTCCATCTTTGGGCTTAGCCTGTAGCATGTGGTGTAACTTGTGTGTCTCATCGAGCACAAGTAAGCCTTGAAGGTGTTAGTCAGTGAATTCAGTTGGGTGGGGGCCCTCCAACTCTTTCAGGAAACCCACCAAGCACACAATATTCCAATGTGAGCACCCTTCCTGGTCTTCACATGTCTTGGAAAAAGTGTCTACCTGGGAAGTTAGCATATCAACCTTAGCTTGAAGGCAGGTTAGTTTGCTATATCTATTTACTATATGTAGACAAATATGGTGGAACCGACATTACTGCCGTTGGCATGCTAACATTGGCTAACAGTGACAGCAGCATGGCTAATTAAATTGATGGCAGTCAGTGCCCCCCACTTACTGATGAAGCTACTTTATATGATAAAAAATATGTCCTTTCTAACAAATACCAATTTGCAAAATATTATTTTAATCGACTGCTTAACATATTATTTGGCTTTATATCAAATGTTTTTTTAATATCGAATATTATGTTCTGCCAGCACTTAATTAAAAAATAAATATTTATGAACTGTGTTTGTCTTATATGTTCAGTTTTGTGACTTTTGGTTATTGTTGTCTTCTCTTTGCAGGTTGACTAATGTAAAACATTTTTGGATGATTGATACTACATGACTCTTTTCTAGTAGGATTCTGGTCTGAGTTCTTGAATCCTGATTTAACTTTACAAGTTTCAGATACTCCAAGAATTTAACTAAGCACTCTTGTAACTGGATAAATGCGTCTGCGAAATGCCGTGAATGTAAATGTAAATGTAAATATAATGTGACTGAACAAGCTATCTATTAAAATGATGCCTTTCTCAAATTAAGGAATTGCCACATCAATGACTTACTTTGGTTCTGATTAGGCGGTACTGATGCTAGTCTCATCTAAACAATGTTGTAGAATGATCTTTAATTAAGAACCATGAAAAAGATGTGCAATTATCACACAAGTTAATTCTTAAAGATATTATTGTTCTTTTTTGAGACTTCAGCAGCAATATGCAACTCTATGCACTGTGTATGTTCTGCTCAGGCTTTACTGAGCAGTGCCTCTATAAATAAAAAAATGTGTTAAGGCAAGTTTGTGGGGAAATATTGTTAAAAATCTCAGTAAGGCAGTGTTTGAATGTATTCATATTCAGTTAGATCCTTATCCTACCGAGATTCAAGTTTGAGTGCAAAGGTGTGTGAATGCAACAGACCTCACAGTCACTTGAATTTTAATGACACAAGCTCTAAAAATATCTTGATGTTTGTCTGAAGTGACATATGAGTTAAGAGAGGATGCGATAAAAATGGTTGATGGAAACAGATTTTTGGAATAAAAGATTGTGTAACTGTGTGCCATCATCAGCTCCCTTGACACACAAAATGGTACACAGCAAGAGTGTGGAAGTTTATACTGATCTTATCCTGCTTGTGTATAGATGTGAATTTTGGAAGCCTCGCTCCTAAGACTTCATTCTTCTTCCACTAAACACTGAGTATTATGGTGGTGCCCAAAGCAAGGAACAATCTGTAACTGATATGCCATTATAGAGACCTCAACCCAAGCTAAGATCATGAAGTCCCCCACCAATTTAAGAAAAGTTCATCAGTAGACCATACTCGAGTGTTGTTCGGAGCAAGCCAAATGTTATGATGCCCTTTTGGTGATGCTGGCTGAAGACACACACCCTTTGAAGCCTGCTATAGCCTGCTGCCTATTCTGTCCTTCTTCTGTCCTCTTCTGTCCATTTTTAGAAACGAGTTCCATAAATTTCTTGGGCTGGACTCTGAACTGGTGTTTGTCTTAGGGAAATGGAGCCAGGGCCATGTGTGATTACTTTAAGAAAAAAAAAAACAGGAAGTGGACAAGGCCCCTCTTTCCTGGGGAGTTCCCTTCAGAATGAGACCCTGAGATGAAGTTTTGACCAAGAGAGAGCAATTGCTGTACAGGCTAGTGGTGTGCAAGGTTGTGTGTGGCATGCTGTGAATGTGAACTGGTGAATCCTCTGGAAACCCCAAAAGCACCATTGCGCCTTCCCTCCATTGATTGAGAACACCTTTAGAGGACCTCTTAGGACCAAGTTGGGCCATAAGAATGGACAGTCAAAGAGCAATGTTTTATGTTAGTTGTGGTGAATTATCTAGTGCCATACCTGGAAGCTGTGCCTCTGCACCACCTCAGCATGCAATGTTGTGAAAGTGCTCTTTAGACTAATCTCCCTAGATGGAATCTCAAAAGAGACTCTGACTGAGCAGGGCACCATGTTTATGTCATGTTCACTTTGTGAACTGTATGGATTAGGATTCTATCGATTCATGCCAGCATTTACAGTTGAACTGTTTGCCGGTGGTAAATGTTTGTTCCCAAGATTGACAGTTACCGTCTATTTTTATATAGAATTTAGAAAGGCAAATATAGTGCATAAACTCAACACATATCCAATATGATGCATTGACAAACTGCACACTTGGTTAGGTTCAGATTTTGTATTGGTTTTATTTAACACTAGGGTGGCCACTGGGCAGCCGTGGCCTAGTGGTTAGGGAACCGATCTCGTGACCGGGAGGTTGCGGGTTCGATCCCCACCCAGGGCAAGACATGACTGACCTAACTCCCCTAACTACTCCCTGGCACTGTGGTTTGGGGCTGCCCCCCACTGGGCAAGTGTGCAAACACAGTAAGGCAAAATAGTTCACTAAATTTAATTAAGGTACAGTATATTGCCAGATTACCTTGAATCCAATATCCAGAGAGAAAGTGGCCTTTACTTCACTATTTGGCTTACACTAATTTGTTTAGAGCCCTGGCCACATTTCCACAACTCATAGGCACACTTTTCTAACCACAGTGGATCCCACTTGGGTTGTAGGCAGGTAAATTCATAAAAAGATTAGATGGTGGCAATTAGGGCCTGCCTAAATCCCAAACCCAAAAAGGCATGGAGGCAGTTTTTAGGGCTGACTGAAGCTCCACCGTACTAAATTGTTACAGATGATGTTAGGATTGACTTACTGATAGCTGTATTTTTTATTTTTCATAAAAAGAGAATAACATGGGAAAGCATTTCAATCTGAAATATAAGCTTGTCTTGAGTGCTGACTTTTTAATGGATACAATTATAAAGTAATTAACTAACACATTATTTCCTTAATTAAACAGTGCAAAATAGCTAATTAAAAATATGACAAATGGCATCAATTCTTGTTCACAAAAGATTGTTTCATGACCTTTATTTTTTATTGCCACATTATATAATGCATATAAAAAATAAAAATAAATGAAATAACAGTAGATAGTGTACTCCTGCCTATGCTTCACATTTTCAGCTACTGTAATTTTATAAGCCACAGAATAATGAGGGTGGAAGCTATATCCTCCTAAATACCAGGAAAAAAATGTCAAGTTGTAACAAGTTCCCATAAGAATTATAATAAAAATTACAAACAGTTGAGCTGTATATATAAAACAGCTGAAAAACAGCTGAATGTATATATAACTTTTTTGTAGTGTATGTCTAGGGTTTGTATTTTGATTTTATGGAGTTATGTTTATAGATTTTGATATTCAAAAAAACAATTTCCCTTTCTTTGAGGAAGATTCCCTTTCCTGAGAAGCCAATCAGAAGCCAGGGTTTCCCCCCAATTTCTGTTTACAAAGCCTGGACTTCTGTGGCTTGGCGTGAAGTATTGTTTGAAGTATTGGCCTGGTTTACCTTAAGTGCGTACATACCAAACCTTTATACTGTGTTGGATTAACTATTGCTATTTTGGGCTGTTTTTGGATTTCTGCCTCTGATATTTTCAGATTGTATGAACTGTTAAAAAATGCCCAGCAATTGTATCCATCCCAGTGAGTACACACCATTACAGGAATACTTCACCTGCTCCATGGATACAGCGGGTATTTCCCAGTTCGAGGGAGCCCTGGCTTCTCAGGGCAAGCTGGTGGGGTATCACCATGAAATGCTGACCCAGTTGTCCCATCAAGTCCAGCAGTTGACACATTGGCGGCTCAGCCTGCACCACCAGCTAGGCCCAGCAGAGCACACTCATGCATCTTGGCACAGATGCCAATAGAACTCTAGAGACCCCGAGAAGTGTGTCAAGGCTTCCTGACCACCAGAAGGTCTCCCACATGTTCAGCTGGCTTATGGGGAGAGCACTGAAGTGGGCCATGGCCATCTGGAATCAGGGAGAACATGCCCTGCACTTTCTGTCCTGCAACGTCCCTGGTCACACATCTCCCTGAATCCAAAGGCAACACCACGATCCTCGTAATAGTTGACCGGTTTTCCAAATCAGTATGGTTCCTCCACCGGGACTACCTACAGCCTGGAGAATGGCCGAACTTTTATTTGAGCATGTTTTTCGCTTCATACTCCCGGAAAACATTGTCAGTGACCAAGAACCCCAGTTCATCTTTAGAGTCTGGACGGGTTTCATCCCCAGTCCAACAGACAAATTGTGTGGTGCAACCAAGAATTGGGGCGGTTTCTGTGCACCTTCTGCCACAGTAACCCCCAAGACTGGTCTCAGTACGTCCCATGGGCCGTATACGCCCAGAACTCCCTCCGCCATCCACTGCTCTACCCCTGGGATACCACACCCACTGACAACCCCACCGTTGATGCTTTGATTCAGACAGATTGAGAGGGTCGGGCCACCACCCACCAACACATCCAGAAAGCAGTGGACCAAATGAGACACTCCTGTTCCAGCCTAGCTGTGTCTGGCTCTCCACACGGAACCTGCGCAAGACCTGCAAACAGTTAAGTGCCCGCTTCATTTGTCCTTACAAAATTATAAAAGCTGTTAACTCAGTGTCATACCTGCTCGACATGCCTACTTACTCCTAGTTGTGTCCGGTGTTCCATGTCTCGCAGCTAAAGCGCCATCTTCCTGGACCCCTGGCACGTGACACCAGCACCGAGGGCCCTCCTGCGCAGCTGGATATTGATCCTTGAATGCGTACATACCAAGCCTTTATACTGTGTTGGATTACCTGTTGCTATTTCGGACTGTTTTTGGATTTTGTCTTTGGATAATGTTACAGATGTTATTCAGCACATGTAAGCGGCTATTCAACACCTGGTGCCAGTTGCAGACGCATAGTTGTCTTGGTTTTAAGGGGTGTTTCATGGCTGGGCTCATGGGTAATAACGGCCCTGCTTCCAGTTGTCGTCCTAGTGCTTTTCCTACGTGTCTCTGGCCCTTTTCTGCTGTCTATACTTCTTTGATAAACCCCACATGTCTTGCCATGTCCCCTGTGGACCTGAGCAAGAATGATGTGCAGGAAGTACAGGAAGAAGGTTATGATCATGTCCGTGCAGATCTGTGTGAGTCTGTCAGACTCAAAGTGGAAAGTGTTAGTTAAAGGTTGAGGCCTGCACGAGGTCAGATGTGTACATGTCTAACCTAGTCTGCACATGTCTTTTTCTCAGTCTGTACAAAATGTCTCTTTGTTCTTAACTTAGAACCTGATACCAGTCAGTTGTTACTCCTCCAATCAGTATAGCCTCAGACCCATATCCTTATAGAGTTTTGATTTCCCATCATATTATACCCAGCAACAATAAGTACTAGTCAATAGAAGAATTATCTACCCCCTCACTAACCTCGATAGCCAATCATAGAGTTAGAACAAATAGAAAGGATTGTCAACCTATTAACCATCCTATCAACCAATGATTTGTAACCTGACCTTTGTTTCAACTTCAATAAAGGCGCAAATTCCTTGATCAAGATCCGAACCACTTAGGTTGGAGGAGGATCCTCAGGTGTCTTCCACATTTACATACCTTACAGAGATCTAGCACTGTGTTTAGGGTATTTCAGATGTTTGGATTTATTTCATGCTGTTTTGTGCTTTTGGATGCTCAATGCTTTTTATTTCACTTATTGCTTATCACTGATGCTTTCAAGCATCCTAAATCCTGCTATGGTGAGTGTTTTTCATACACACTTCACAAAGTGTATATACATTACTGTTCAAAAGTTTTAGGCACCCTATTTGTTTTTCAGTACAAATTTTATTATCTTTATTTCATGAATTCTGCTCAACCCTGGTTCCAGTGAGGACATCAGCAGGGCCCTATGGAAGTGAAGAAACAACCTATTAAATAAGAGATTAATTAAATGTAAAGAAACAAGTCTGACCTTTAGGAAACCAAGATGCTTAGTAAAACTAACCAACTAATTTCCTTATAAAATTGCACAATACAAAAAAAGAAAAGGGTAGTTACACCTAATATTGACTTTCTTAAGTTTATTTCTGTTAAGTTGTTAGGACATCCAATTAGTAAAGACATAATTAAAATTTAAAAGTCATTTTTATGTTACAGAATTGTGGATAGTCAACCAACTCAAGGATCAAGATTCTGTGAATCATGTCAGTAGGAGATGGTACAAAAATATTCTAGACACTCCATGGGCTAAGACTAGTTTCTTAGTTAGTCTCATTCTCAAGAATGAAACATTTCCATTCAACTTATTTGTGACACTTCCTATGTGTTAAATATCAATGTCCTATTACAAGCATATAGTACAGCGTATTAAATTTTCACCTGAATACTCTGTGTAAGATATTCTGCAGGAGCCTATTTTAACACATGGTTACTGTACTGTGCTACCACAACTTGCCAAGTTTCATAAGCCTGGCAAATCTAATTGTTTGTCATTCACAAAATGTACGCATGAAGTGGGCAATGCTTATCATGTTAAAAAAAAGGTATGTAAGGTATAATGTATAAATCTTGCAATAGCAACTTTAATAATCTTAATTGCATTAAGTGGTTTTCATACAGGAAATTTGATTTATTGTACAACATATATAACACTGATATTTAATATACAGTATATAGCACGCCAAATAAATTGCATGTGAACATTTCCTCAGAGACTGGGTTGTCAAAATCATTAGGGCCTCTCATACCTGAATCTTTTTTCCATCTTTGCAAAGAAAAAATCCTGCTGGCCTCTCCTCTATTTATAGATATTAATGTGAGAAATCTGTGAGCACGTTCTACCGGTTGAAGAGCAGGTAGGTCAGGTTGGTTCATTTGAAAGAATAAATATAAAATGTTAGCGGTCTTTCTGAAGTGAGCAACAGCTTGCCAGTCAGTTCTTGTGTTATAATTTTGGGTCATCAGAGTTGGCAAGTCATGTCAAGAGTTCCTCTGAGACTGCCAGGTATTTTTTTTTTTTTATAAGAGCTTATTTTTTTTGTTTCTTACAGTTTACTAAAGTCAGGGATTGAATGGCGACAAATAATTTAAATTTCTTTCCTACATCAACAGTTACTTCTGCAGTGCGGAGGTGTAACAAAGAATAACAAGGGTGAGAGGTATGTTTTGTAACTTCGCAAACCAGGCAGCTGCCTGAGTGGTGCAAAAGAAAAGTCTTTAAATCCTGAAGATCCCAGAGACATCTGTGTGCAGCAAAATTCTGAAAGAATTTTGAAAAGCCTGAATGGAAGATTTATTTTGTATGCCTATATGTATGCCTTCAGGCCTATATACATATCAGAAATTATGACCAAAAGTTTTGGGGCTACAGGTTTCTAGTTAATAGTTTAATCTACAGCTTACCCCAGGAACATTAAGAATGGAAGCGATGCCATAACAGGATTTAATTCACAAACCAACTCACACATTTATTTAGACCTAGGGACAATTTAGCTTGGGTCAGCCATGGCCAAGGTTAGGGAACCAGTCTTAAGAAAGAAAGGTTGTTGGTTTGATCCACTATGCTGACAAGACACGGCTGATGTGCCTTTGAGACAGTTGCATTAAGACACCTAACCCCTCATCTGCTCTCTGGGTGCCATGGATAACCTTAGTGTCACTGCTCTGCTGTGAATTGTGTACCACCAAATTAATATGGTGGTCTGTTGACGATCTTTTGTTTACCTGATAAAATGACTGGTGAGTGTAACTAAAAGGTAAGTATTCATAATCCAGTCCAGCCACCTTTTCATGTGATCAATGATCTGTGATGATGGTATGTAAGGTACCATCTGTGATGATTATTATTAAAGCAAGTATTTGACTATTAATAATATTTGTACTGTATTTTGCATCTATGTGCTTCATTTACTCCTTTCACTCCTGGTTTTCCAGTTTTTAGAGCTAATCTGTCTGGTATTGTGCTCGTTGCAGTCTATGTTACAGTCTATTTTTGTTATATAGTGCTGTCTTCGTTGAGATCTTCTTGAGTGTGAGAATATGTGTGTGTATGTATGTATGTGTGTGTGTTACTGCTATTTTCCAAAACTTTGTGCTCCGAATGCAGCTCCACTCTGCCCTTCACTTCCTTTTCATTCTAGTCAACTATTTTAGGTATATAACAGATTTATGAAACAGTATCACACATTTAGTAATGTAAGAATAAAAATTTTATGAGTATTTAATATAAAAACGGTGCAAAACGCACACGATTTGTGAACTTTTTATAAATGGTTTGCAAACTAAATATTTTATAAACATGCTATAGTTATCAATTTTTATAAAAAGGTAACATTCTCTCTCTCTCTTTCTCTCTCTCTCTCTCTCTCTCTCTCTCTCTCTCTCTAGTGTATGCTATACACTTTATTGCCAAAAGTATGTGAACACCTGCATTTCACAAGTCATGAAAAAATTAAGAGAAACATAAAGTGATGTCCATAAAGACATTGTTTGTTAAAGTTGGCATAGAACAAATACAGCTACACAGATCTCCAACATCAATCCCACATATGACTTTTCGGATGGATTAAAACACTGATTGTATACCAGGCCTTTTCATCTGTCATCAGTGCTCCACTCCACTAATCTTTTGTTGGTGATAAGATACAAATCCCCACCGCCATGCTCCAAAATCTAGTGCTCTAAATAATTTTCAAGAAAGCTTAACATTTCACAGGGCATCTTATTAGGATTAACAGTATCCCATAGGACTGTGACCCCATGAAGCCTAATAAATAAGTTGCAAAACCAAGAGGGTATCACTTCTATTGATTTATTTACGCTGTGATATTGCAAACACTTACATATGATGCTGCTACATTATTGGTTATGAATCAATTATATGGAAAAGCCTTGATATAAACTGTTGTTTTTTTTAATACACATTTACATCTGCAACCATATGAATATCGCAGGATTCCTTCTAACAGTCCCACTTCTTTTTTCCATTTACGCTTACATGCCTAGCAGAAATCTTTCTTTTCAACCTCTTATGCTTTGCAAAATTGGATTTCATTCAGCACGGGGTAAGCGGAGGACACTGGCAGTTCTTCATTTCCATAGAAGAAAAAAAATTCTTTGACTGGTTAACCAGTAAAATTGATGTATAATCTTATTAGATTAAATGAGTCTACCTTTGGAGTATTCTGTAACTGCAAGGTGAATTTGCTCAACATCTAAGAAATAAAAGATCTTCAAGCCTCTAAATTCTCAAAAATAAATGAAAGTATTCCATCACATTGGAATACACATTCATGGACTGAGGTAAAGTCAACTACTCTTTTGACCATCGTGCAGTGGAATTGACCTCCTCATTTGACCCATTCATACAGCGAAACATGCACACACACAATAGTGAACACACTAGGGGGCAGTAAGCACGCATGCCCAGCGCGATGGGAAACAGGTGCCTTACTCAAGGGCAGTTCAGTTAAGTCTTTTCAGTTGTGGGGGTTTGAAATGAAAAATATGCTAGTGAACTATAGTCACCACACATAGCAAGTAATCTTAGGGTCTTAGGCAAACACAGGTTTTCTAAGATAGCTTTCCACATTGGAGTTAATAATTTACACCTTTATCAGTCAGAGGTTACTAAGAGGAACATTGTAGAGGTGTGTAAATTCGTTAAGGCGATGTGCAATGCAATTATCTGCTCTGGCACCATACCAATGCGATGTTACAGCAGGTTATGATTGGTAACTATTGGAGGTCCAAGTGGTGCTCCAAAGGCAATGTTGATTTTATAGATAATTGGAGCAGTTTTGAGGACAAGGCTGGTGGGATAGTATCCATATCACTCGGGAAGATATTTTTTAGGTTGGGTCTAAAAAAATAAAGAAGCATTTGATCTATGGTATATATGGTATGTGTGGATCTAGCAGATCGTGAAAAACAGAGCCAATAAAAGTAAATGAAAAAAAAAAAAAAAGTACCTTTTTGTTAGAGCTTTCCCTAAAATAGTGTCAATAGAAGTAAACTCGTGTTCTTAAATTAAGGCTCATACTTTAATATGTCAGTACTGAGAGGCTTATCTTGCCCTCTTGCCCTGATACTGCGGATGCCCTTATTTCTGAGATAAAAAAATAAAGGTGAATTATATTTTTTTTGCTTACAGTATCAAGACCCAGAGTATGGCAATGCTGTCTGCGATTTAGTTATATACAGGACCGACCAGCACACATGACAGTGATACTGTCACATAGTCTCATAGACTTTAGTTCAGCATTCAGCACAATCATTCCTCAGCATCTGATCGGTAAGTTGAACCTGTTGGGCCTAAACACTTCCCTCTGCAGTTGGATCCTGGACTTCCTAACTGGTATACCTCAGTCAGTACAGATCGGACGAAACATCTTGGACGAGACAGATGGTTGTTGATTTCAGAAAGATAAGGCGTGATCACTCTCTACTTCACATCGACGGCTCCACTGTGGACATTGTCAAGAGCACCAAGTTCCTTGGAGTTCGCCTGGCAGAGGATCTCACCTGGTCCCTCAACACCAGCACCATGATAACATGATGCTGTTCCCAGCTGTTCACTATTTACATTTGTGCTAAGTATATTTGAACAAAGTTGTGAAGAAATTCACTAACAGTAAAGACTAGCTAATATCTTTAAATTTCTTGGATCTTTATTTGATACTGGGAACAATATCATGTTATCATCAATACGCTAAAAACTTAGATACATTAATTAAATTATCCAAGGGTTAGAAGTTAGATATAAAGTTAGCTATTAGCAAGATACTCCTCCTCCGTGGATTTGGGTTTATGTAAGGGAGCTAATGTTACTAAGTTAGCGCTAATAAGCTAAATGTACCTACCTAAGTAATAATGAATTAAACTTACTCCTGATTGCTGCTATCGAAGCTTGAATGATGCGCTGAACATCGTTGAATGTCATTTTTCGGGAAATCTTGAAGACCAGTGTAAAAATTCATTCTGAAAGCTGACTTCCACTGGAAAGCGGAAATGCTTGCACATAACACCCTGCTCACCAGAAGCCAGAAGCTTTGCCTAATGCAACTAGTGAATCCAGTGGGTGCTAGATCCAGGGCCAACATCAAAATACCAAGACAAGGGGAAGTCAACTACCTTCTTAATTATCCCTATAGAGAATCTAAGGACTCAATGGAGCCCCAGAGACTTGAGAAGGTTGGATGTCAGAAATTCACTATCTGGCCACCAGAGGTCTCACGCTCTTGAGTACTAGCCGAGTTCCCTAATTACATCACCTGCACCTTATCTGCTGCTCAACCACACCATAAATAATCCTTTCATTCATATTGCCAGTTCCTTTGTGTCTGACTACTGAGGATTTATTTGTATTATCTCTCTAGCTGGTTTTACAAGCATTGAGAAATGTGCTGAAGGAATAAAGTTGTTTATAGGTCTTGTTGCTGAATGTTAGCAATATTGTTTATTTATTTATTTATTTGTTACTTATTATATCTTTTTTAAAAAGGTTTTTAATTCTAATTTTTGCATCAGAATTTCAGTTCTGGAATTTGTGATAAAACTAATGAAAGGACAAAGAACATATATGTTTTTACATATGTTGTATTTTGTATTGTATTTTGTGAGTATATATTTTCTGTTTTGTGTGTTGAAGGCATCAAATTGTTTATATTTACAAAATACTGTTTATATTTACAAATTACACTAGTTCCTGCCTGATCCACCCTGATGCCCTATGTCCACTTGGGGTCACATCAACTGAACTCGCTGCTGCTAAAGTGAGTGTTCATCAGATGGACAGTCAAAAGATTTTTTTTTATTGATTAGATGCCTTTTCTTGCATTTTGGTGTATTTTTAACAGATTTAAATGATAGCTATCATTAAGGTAGCTGATAGATCTCCTAACATTAATTAGCCAGCTAACTGCACTAACATTTCCACTTGGGGAAAAAAAATGACTTACTTTCCACTTCTTTGTAAAGAATTTCCTTATGTCCATTGTGTCTGGGAGCAAATATTACAA
>JAOVVF010048268.1:0-18418 GCA_028565595.1 Duopalatinus emarginatus
TATATATTACAATTCCTTTTTTATTGATTACTGTTACACTTTTTATGTAAATATCAATCTAACAATTTTTTGTGCTTCTTTTCTAATTTGAATTTTATCTCATTCTCATTTTTATTTTATTTTAGCTTCATTTCTATTTTTGTTCTGATCTTTCTTGGAGAGTGTCGCACTAAATCTCATTTTACACAAATAGTAAAATAACAAGGACAATAAAAGTTTCTATTCTAAAAAAAAAAATTGTAAGGACATGAAAATGCTTGTAGTCTAAGATCCACCGTTATACCACAGCAATTTGGCAACACTAAGATTTTTTAGGTATTATTCTGAATCACATGTCATTCCTTTTATATTATGTTTATGAAATGTTGTGTAACATTCTGAAATAATTATTTCCTATAACCGCTCACATTACAACATCTGTAAACCCGCATTGCCCAACCTCCTTCTGTTTATTCTTTACCTTGCAGTTATTAAGAAAAAAAAGCATATTAAGTTACACAGAAAGTGGAAAAGCCTCCGTTCCATGTCAGTTAAAAACCACTGTTTTGACAGCTTTAGTGTCACACTTACTCTCACTTACTATTGCAATGATGACGGAATAGAGGCTGCTTCCAAACATTAGTCACTGTTATAAAAGTAATAATAATACAGAAACAGAATCCTTCAAAAGTTCTGGTGTAGCATACACGGTAAAAAAATTAATGCTGACAATGAACAAAGAGGCTGTGGAGCTACAGGCCAGTCCCACTGCCCATGCTGCATCCAGTGCCCATTCTAACAACTGCCCAAAGCTTATACAATGGGCATGTGAGCATCAAAACTGGACCATAGAGCAATATAAGAAGGTGGCTGCAAAAATTGATCAGAGATGGTTTGAGGAACCTGACTTGGCCTCTGAACCAAAGGTGGTGTCTAATATGGTTGCCAGTTTGATGCCCTGTACAAGTCAAGACACGACTGAAATGCCTTTGAGCACTCAAACCACTTAACTGCTTAATGGGCACTGTGGATTGTGGTCCCATATTAGTTTGTCATGGCTTCCTGATGGTATTCGGGTTTATTTAGCTGGCATTTCATGGGACCCCTGGCACATCTACAAAGTTATCTAAAAAGGGCCTCCTTTCTGACGAGTTGCACCAGTTCATGTCCTGCATTCATTCTGAAGGGTTTGGCCTCTTCTAATAGAAAAATGCTCCACCACACATGTCTAGAGATGCCAAATTATGGTTAGAGGAACACTTATTTGAATTTGGGGTTTTGACATAACCACCTAAGTCACCAGGTCTCAACATTATTGACAACATCTGGCATGCCATGCCATGACATTTTTTCTTTCATTGTGGACCGTTCTGCAGGAAGTATGGTGTTCATTACCTACAGAATATTTACCCAAGCTTATAAAGCCAATGCCCCGTCAGTGGGACCTATAGCAAGTATTAGACTGGTTTATCAGGTTTTTTGTCACTTCAGTGTATATCCTCATATATTCTGTATCAATATTGATATTAGACTGATAAGAAGTGCAACAAACACTGGTAAAATTTCTGAAAACGAGTTTTATTTTCATAAGAAAAGAAAATACAATCTATCTGTAGATTTTTGTTAATGTACAAAAATGGTGTTGACACATGTGCACACAGACATATGCGCCCTGGGACATTTTATTTATTTATTTTTTTCTGAGAGGCATAGCACAAGAGATGAAATATGACACATATTCAAAGGCTTATTAACATTACAAAAGCTTTCACAGATGATCCAGGCGTGATGATCTGACAGGCCTGGGCACATTCATCCTGTTTATCACTGATCGCCTGAAGAAAGAAAAAGAATAAATCAGCAATGACGGATTAGACTCAACATCTGTATGCATGTTTCATGATATCACGATAGCTCCTGAAGGAGTTATTTCTTAGTTACCGTTACGATTGTCCAGATATTCGACGAGCTTCAACACCCAATGATATCTCAGGTCGGTTACAGGTGGAGAGCACAGCCTCCTGTTCTTCTTTGTGATGAACCTAAATGACAGAGAGTCAGAAATGAAAGCAAGGTGAGTACGTAAAGCATGTCATTGAGTTTTCTAATCTCCTAATGAGGCTTAAACATGCCCACTGTAATACATACACAGTAGCTGAAATGGGGCATTCATTGTCTGAGGTTTGGATTAGGTAGGATTTGACGATCCGGCGTGGAACTAAGGTTTCGCTGGTGGTAAGGCAGCAGTCTGCAGCAATGTTGTTGAATGCTAGAAAATAAAAAGAATCATTATAGCACAGTGAAAGTGATACGTAAGCGATAGATCAATGCCAGACAAAACACAGACGACTAATTTAGCATATAAAGTGTTATGGAGAACTGTAGTGGATCTCTCTGCATGATCTGGGTACGTATATTTTTCACGCATGACTTACAGGAAATCTGGTCATTTAGAGAAAAACGAGGGAAGAAAAATGAATAACAACATTTTTTAGCCCCCACACTTTGACACACACTATACTAAGTTCATACTGCGCACAATAAGCCTGCAGTCTTGGAAGACTGTAGTTCAGGCAGTCGTTGACCCTTGGTCCATGTGCCAGTGCTATATAATGGATAAATGATGACGAACATCCTTTTCATTCTGAAGGAAAGGAAATACCCGACAGATTTGCATGCATGTGCATGTGCAAATGCATGTGAATGTGCATGTCTTACCTTGTGCATTGCTCCACAAGAGTGCAGAGAAGACCAGAAGAGCGACAACTGCATTCGACATGCTTGCGTCTGTGTCCTGCGGCTTTCTAAGGATCAGATGTAAACGTGAGGTACCTTTCAGAAGATGTGTGCAGGTACCGTTGCATGCCTATATTTATACACCTGCTGAACCTAGTGCCCTCAGTGAACATTAACTTTCACTTTCATTATCTTGTAAATTCATCAATTTGGAAGGTCCCGTCACTCTCCGCCTCTGCTTTTTCCTAATGTTTCCCGTCACATCTCCCCCACCTTTTCTTTTACTGTATGTCCAAGTCTCACGCTCTCCAGAAAAGCCCCCTTTAAAAAACAGGCATCATTTCACAATGCTTTCTCAATGCTTTATCAATTCAGCTCCAGACAAATAAAGGCACGGTTTTGTTTCAGCATTGCACAAAATCACTGCAGAGGTAAAATAGGCCGTATTGTGCACTTTCTGTGTTCGGACTGTGGCTGTTTTCACTTCTCTGTGGATACTTGTTGATAAACTGTTATTTAAAGGGTATGTCCACCATTGCATGAAAGACCCTATTATTGCTGTGTGAACAAGCAGAGCTATATTCTTTAGAAAAAAGAGGCAACACATTCCTAAGAAGTGCTGCAATTTCCCTTTCTCAGTGCAACCATAAGCAATTTTATGTTACTCACAAGATGACAGAGCAGCATCTCTTCCTTTTCTTTATACCTTTGGAATTTCCAGCTTCCTCTCTCTCCAAATTACTTATATCCTTAAGCTAACATCAGTGTAAAGCCTGTGCTTTAGGCCAAAACGGTTGCAAGGTGCAGCTTTGATTATCTTGATCGATGATCAGCCCCCGTGTACCTGACTTCATGTCAGATTCTGGCATCAGATCAGGGGGTGTGCGTTTCCAAGAACGTTGTGCCACAGAGCCAAGAGCTTCGTTACGGAGCACTGGCAATTCAGAGCGGTGACAAAGGTTCATCTGTGAATAGAAATTGACCATGACTGCCCTGGTTGAATACTCCATGCAGTCTAGGGCACTAACTTGACACATAATGAATTGCATGCATTGTTGTTTGACATTTGCGCTCCAGTACTGGCCAATGAGAGACTGTGTGATCAACTGGAAAGATCAGTTTGGATAATACATAGATAGCAGAGATAAAAAAAAAAAAATATTAAATCTAAGCCCATCTGTGCTACACCAATAAGGGTCCTTGGCCAAGACTATTAACACTACATTGGCCTACCTGTAATACCAGTAACCTTGTAAGTCGCTCTGGATAAGGGCGTCTGCCAAATGCCATAAATGTAAATGTAAACAGCCACCAAAACAGCACTGCAATCCATCAAGGCATCAACTTTACAAGACCCCCTAAAGGTGTGCTGTGGTATCAGGGACCAAAACATCAGTAACAAATCCTTCTGTGGATCTTCTATTGAATCAGACCAGACTGGCTGGCACCTTTGTCCACGCACATCCGTGAGCCTTGGGCTTAAATTAACCAGTTGCCAGTTTTCCTTCCTTTGGTACTAACCACTGAATACCAGAAACATCCGACAAGGCCTGATGTTTTGGAAATACCCTGCATATTGTTTAGACATCACAATTTGTTCCACATAAAAGTAAAAGTAATGCTTCCAACACATCAACTTTGAGAACTGACTATTCACTTGCTGTCCAGCATATCCAACCATCTGAATGCTGCGACTGTAACGAGATAATCAATATAACTCACGACATCTATCAGTGGGTTTAATGCAACAGCATGACAGGGTTTTATTTTTGTATGACCTAAATTAAGCTGATGTCTGGAAACAGTTTATTTATAACGCATTACACAACTGTTTGTTAAACTGGCCTCATATCAGAGACGTTTACTCAGACTTATCTGCAGTCCATCCAGGCATGATGCCACTATTCTTCCTACCTTAACCACACTAAAGACCTCAAAAAATCGTTTTCATCCTGCACATGATCAGATCTCTTTTTCAACTTAAGACGGATCATGCAGACAATGAAGCAGTTTGGGGTTAAGTGTGAAGTGAAAGTGAAGTGAAAGTAAACTATTTGCATACTGTGCTTGCACGGAGAGGAATGTAACCACCACATTTTAACCCATCCATGCAGTGAAACACACACACTAGTTAACACTAGGGAGCAGTGAACACACTTGCATAGAGTGGCGGGCAGCCCCAAACCATGGCACCTGGGGAGCAGCTGGGGGAGTTAGATGCCTTGCTCAAGGGCACCTCAGTCGTGCCTTGCCCTGTGCAGGGATCAAACTCGGGACCGCCATGACTGCCCCCACAAGGGGATTGGGGATTGGACAAGGGCATTGGGGATCAAACAGGAGACCTACTGAATCAGTACAGGGATCAAACTGGGGACCTTCTGGTCACAAGCCCATGCACAACGATACATTTAGTTTTTAACCTAATAGATGTTATATTAATATCTGATTATATCATCAGTTAAAGAAAAAACAACAATTACAGTATTTGTTTTGTTTTTTTTGTTTTTTTTACCGCAAAGGTAGTATTTACTGTACTTACTGTAATGCACCAGTGGGAACTCTTTCAGTGGACCAGTTCGTGACAGAACAAGTCTATTTTGAGATGTGGTTTCATGCCCATGAAATCAACTGTTGTACAAAGAGAAAAAGTGAACCTGCTAGCGAATAATAGGCCAAATTAAAAAGCCACAATCATAAATCTGCTGGTGATATGAGACATAATGTTTCACTTATACAGGTCATTTTAATGGACGTTATGTAATATTTTACCACCATCTACACTGCCACTGTTAACAGACGCTAAGTGGGTGTGTATAATATGGGCCAGTGTTAATTCTTATCTGCACAATCACACAAAACAATCCACTGATGCTTATCTTGGCAGCATCTCGGATTTGTTCTAAGGTTACAGCATGTTTTTTATTGCAAAATCTGGGCTCTTTTAAAGAAAGAAATACACAAGAACGCATAAGAGGTTCTGAAAGTGCCTTTTCACTTCATGCCACAAACAGACAGAATGAGAAGAGAAACTAGTGAATTAAAAAAATCCCTTCCGTGGTCTAATTACAAAGGAGAACATGTGGAAGTTTGACCGCATTACGCAAACAAGAAATGCAAAGACATGCAAACGAACTCGAATCTTGAACGAACAATGCCGCAGAGAGTTGCCTTAACAACTCATTCACGGGTCTTTATAGGTGTGTTCCTCTACTTGGAATTGTAGATGGTTTGAACTCCAGACAGACGTGGAAGTGAAAGCGAGTCTTACCATAAGCTAAATAGGCCAAAAAGATAAAAAGGGTTTCTGGACAAAGAAAAGCCACCAAAGCTTTAAGAAATGTGATATAGTAAGTGTTCAATGGACGCCGCATTGTACATGATGGTACATGGATTACACAACAACACAAGTATATTATAATACAGCTGCCAGAAAAAAATCTCCCCAGAATTAAATCCCCTCAGGAGATGAACTGTCATTGCCCAAATGTTTATTGACCTTAACCTGAACCTCATCTCACTTAATGCATCCTGCAATATTATTTCTGTAACATAGTTCTGCAACAACTCATTACATACTTATTTTACTCACTTTCTTTAAATAATTCAGTAGTGATGACATAGTAGCGTTGACATATGAGTAACGGCTCAACGCACAGGTAATTTATCTTATTCTTACCCTTTATATAATAAATGACGCATAGGGAATTACATCCAGGCCTATAAATATTTGGACAGTGACATAATTTGTGTAATTTGTGCCTTTGCACACCACCACAGTGGATTAGGAATTATAGCCACTTTCACACAGTCTCTCAATTGCCTCAGACTCAAAAGTAATTGGACAAAATAACCTAACTAGAAATCATACAATTACTCTTAACACACAGCTGCAAATACACTGAAGTACTAGAAAAACCAGTACACCAGTCCAACAGTTGGTAGTTTCCCTGTTTGGTAGGTCCCCGACAGGGCAAGGACTCCGTAAGCTTGGCGAAATATTCTGTAGGCAATGAGCACCATACTTTCTGCAGAATGCTCAACAATTCTGTTTGTACGTTTGTAGATGTACCAGGGGTCCCATGGAATTGTAGCTAAACAAACCCTTATATAACCATACCATTATATAGCCACCAATATATGCATGTTTGCAAAGACTTGACTATACCAGTTTTTCTGGCATTTCAGTGCACTTTGCGATCAATGTCTACCTAAAGTCTGGCACCACTAAACGCTTAGTTTCTTCAACTGAGATGCTTTACCAGGCCTTAACTGCAACTGCCACGGTTGCTGCTTCTTTGTGGATCTTTCTGCCTTCAGTTTTGTTTTCTGCACCGTGCTCACTTGGGTGGACTGACTCAGCCATTTCTTTGCCTTCAGAAGCTTTTAGGATGCTTTTGGTGTATGTTTTGTGTCATAATCCTTTTGTACTTTGAAGCATTTGGCTGAATCGGAGCAGAACGTACGTCTGTCATTAATTGTCAGTAATAAACACCAGCAACCCAGTTCCACCTTCAGCCATGCATGCCCATGCCATAACATGTCCTTCACCAAGTTTGATTAATGCTTTGGTATGTTTTGGAACATAACACCTCTTTTCTTTCTCCATATTCTTCCCATCATTCTGGTACAAGTTATCTTTGTATCAGAAATGCCCAGGCTTTAGAGTTTGTTTTGCAAGTCTAATCTGGACTTTTTTTTTCCCTTGGGTGTTAACACTGGTTTGCACCTTGAGACAAACCCTCCGTATTCACATGCATAAAGGTGTCTCTTGATTGAAGACTTTAATAATGATACACCTACTTCCTCCAAAGTTTTCTTGACTTAGAATTTTCATTTACCAAGAAAAGAACTGTATGATCATCCACTGTGGTCTTCCAGGCATTTTGGTGTTGCTGAGCTTGCCTTAGCATACCTTCAATGTACCACTTGGTTTATTTGTTAATTCTCCCAGTGTTTGCGCGTTTGCGTTTTTCTCTAGGTGCTCCGGTTTCCTCCCACCTCCGGAGAAACACACTGAATAAATAAATCGGATGCACTAAATAGCCCTAGGTATGAATGGGAATTAGCCTGAGTGTGTATGTGGTAACCTGCAGTGGATTGACCATTGGGCCAGTCCAAGGGCCAGTCATTCTGGGTGGACTCCAGACAAACCATGACCCTGACGGACTAAGGGCATGCTTGAGAAAACAGGTCACACCTGGCCATGAAACTTCCTATCGGTCAAACATAAAGCTGTAATGAGCGCGGGAAAATGGTGGGAATATGCAAAAAAAAAAAAAGTTTTAAAGTTGAAATTTGCAAAAAAAAAAAAAAAAAGTGAAATATTTATGGTCCTGACTCATGCTTAATTGTTTACGTTAACATGAACCTGTCCAGAGGACAAACCTCAGGAGGCGGTCTTTACTGTAAGTCTTAATGTAGGGACTTTCACTGCAGAACAAATTCTTGTTTTGAGTTGTAAAGCAGGAATGATGGGGGTTTGATGAGAAGCAATAAGTTTGGCACTGGTTCCTCAGTAGTAAACAAACGTTCCAGGAAGTGCTACTCTTGTGTAGTGTGTATAAGATATTGCACAATAAAACTGGCAATGCTACAAGTGCTGTGCAAACTGTGTGTGCATGTGAGTAAAATGTCATTATAGATACACTATATGGCCAAAATCTGACCATCACACCTATATATACGATTGTTGAACATCCAATTTGAAAACAATAGCTGGTAATATATAGACCCCCCCCCTTCACTCTTGGGGCTATAAAAGCACTGTCTTCTGTGGAAGGATCTCTACATCAGTTCTGCATTATAAAAACAATTACACCATTTTTGTCTGCATGAGTGCGTGCCCAGAAACTCAAAAGAGGATTAGTGAAGTCAGGTGCTGACATTGGATGGTGATCCAGCGTCTGGCTTGCAATCCGTGTTCCAATTGATCCCAGTAGGGTTCAAATCAGGGCACTGTGCAGGTCACTGGGGTTCCTCCACACCTAACTCTATATAACTTTATATCATCATTTACTGTATATTTTCGTCTGTATCCCACATTCCAGATGTGTTCGGTAACATTGATAGTCTAAGTCATTGGTGACTTAGATAGAAATGGCAAATTCCGGACTAAAATGATTAAGCTCTAGCCATAATTTGATGTCTCTAGACGTGTGTGGTGGTGCATTGTCCTGTTAGAAGAGGCCAAACCTGTCAGATCAGAATGACTGCAGGATATGAACTGGTGAAACTCGTCAGAAAGGAGGCACACATCGTGTTCACGTGACAGAAACGTTCGTAGATGTACCAGGGGTCCTATGGAATGCCAGCTAAACAAACCCCACAGTATTATACAGTCATCTCCATCTATTATCTATCCACGAATATATTTTTTTAATAGTCTGTACCAGTTTTTCTAGCATTTCAACGTATATTTTTAACTTGCGTTTTAATGTATTTTAGTTTCTCTTTTACTTTTAAGGACTTGAAGGTTGACTGATAGTGCAGCTGTTTTGTAATCTGACCGCTAAAGATAGAGTTGCACACTGCACATTGCACATATTCTATCCTATATAAATATAACATCTGGGGGGCAGCAGTGGCCTTGTGGTTAGGGATAGGGATAGGGTTAGGGTTAGGTTTGATCCCTGCATAGGGGAAGTCACCTAACCCCCCAAGTCTCTGTGGATTGGGGCTGCACCCTGCTCAAAGCAAATGTGTCTACTGCCATAAAGTGCTCACTGGTGTGTGTGTTTTACTGCACGCTTGGCAGTAGGCAAAAAGTTCATTTTCACTTCACTTTTGCTATATATTAATAGGGTCAGTATTTAGGGCCTGTGGTTAAGAAACCAGCCTTGTAACCTTGTCACCAGACGGTCCCTGCTACCAACGTGCCATGACTGAAATTTCCATGAGCAAGGCTGTGTGTTTCATTGCACGGGTGGGTTATATGCAAAGGTCAAATTCCAAATTATTACAGCTCCTCATTAAGACCATGACCTAGCTGCCTTCTGTTGGATAGCTGGTTGGTTAAAGCAATGTAAATTTGACTCACATTCTGAGACTTGCACTAATAATTTCCCAAGGTTTTCGAATTTATGAAACATCCCCCGTTTTAAGATTTAGGGTGGTGAGATGTGATGCATACTGCAATATTACAGGAATCTGAACTGCTCAGAGGATGTGAAAGTCCTGACACAAAGTTTATATCACAGCCCTAATGTGAGACAGACAGACAGACAGACATGGCAGGCAACCAGCCACAGATTTTTGCCACAAAACCTTCTCAGTAAAAGAGCTGACATTGTTTACTCACAACACAAACTTCTCTGTATAATTACATAATAATATATTATGCATCCATGTTCTTAAAAAAACCCAGAAAAATCTCAGCTGTGTTACATTCATCCCCTTGTTAGTAATTCTAAACCGTAATATAACCACATCTGTATCTAATTCCTGTAACACAGACACTAGAAACCAAACACCTGCATGTATACTTTCATGACCTCAGTGTAGAAAGTGAAGTTTTACAGATCCTCTCTGTGGTCTGTGCAGCCTTTTTTCCTTACACAGTATTTCTCCTTTACTAGTAGAAGGACCCAGAAGAAGTTTCATTATTAGCATCCCATCATCGAGGGGCTCACTAAAAGGGTTCTCTGTCTAGACTATAAGATACAGCTTGGTTTAGTTCATCCATGAAACAATTTAAAGTACCTTGAAGTGCCAGAATATCTCATACACCAGTCTAGTACTTGGTAGGAGCACAGGACTGCAGGGACTTGGACTTCATGAACTTCGGGAAATATTCTTTAGGCGGTAAACACTGTACTTCCTGAAGAAAGGTCCACAATTCTGACATCTGGTGTCTTGGCAAAACCCAAAACTGACTGATTGATGAGTGTTCCTCTAACCATAATTTGGCGTCTCTAGACATGTGTGGTGGCATGTTGTCCTAGTGAAACCCATCAGAATGAATGTAGGACATGAACGGATGTTACCCATCAGAAATGAAGCACACATGGCGTTCACCTTTCAGAGACGTTTGTATCAGTGTACCAGGGGTCTCATGGAATGCCAGCTACACAAGCCCTATACTGTTACAAAGCTTCTGTAGATGTCTATCACTTTACACTATATATGCACTGGTGGATGCAACCAATGACGTTGCTATGTGTTTCACATAGGCTTGGTTGTTCCAGTTTTTCTGGCCTTCCAGTGTGTATATTCTAGCTTACATCATACAGTTTTATATGAATCACAACAACTTTGAACAGCAAAACAAAAAGTTGGTACTTTTACCCAGGAAGGTTACTTACACTAAATTTCCCATCTATTTCTATCATCCTGCAAGACATAAATATTAGTTTCTCTGACACTTTTTTATCATTTTTGCACAAGTTTTATGCTTTTAAAAGCTGCTTCAGCAGCAGCCCAGATATTAAAAATTATTAAAACCTACAATAAAACATAATAAACACATTTAAATAACATAAAAACCTAACATTTATTATGTAAAAAACCACACACATTTAGTTTCGTTTTAGCATAAACTCTAACTGAAATAACCCCCAGGGTATTTATTCTACATCTTCCCAAAGCTTGTAGGTATAATAAAACCCTGTGTTTGAGTTTAAGTATTATTATTTGTAGACAACATGCTTTCTAAAGAACAGGCTGAGCATAATCTCAAAGGATTCATACACTCACATTAAAAATAATAATCACCTTTGCTGGCGCTGGTAAAATGAAACTTATGGGAATTTTAGATAGTAAGTGGAACCTAAGGAACAATTAGATGTGCTGAACACAATACTGACCGTTACTGTCGACATGTCTGCCGTTGTCGTTACATTCATGCTGCATCCCACACACACATAAAACATCAATAAAACTTTGGGTGTGAGGCACTTACGGGCAAAGACATGCTGCACTTCTTTTGTATTCAGAAATCTTTTATGAACTGAACTCAATTCATCATTCATACTGTATATGCTACGCTATACACTGATCAGCAATTACATTAAAACCACCTGCACAAACAGCTACGAAAAAACCCCTTCTTACCCCACAAGACCTCTGAAATTCTGCTGTGATATCTGCCACCAGGACGTTAGCGATATCCTTCTGAGATCAGATCGGATAAGCCTGTCAGTGAGTGTCTTAGGTGTCCATGAACCTGTTTTCAGTTCACCAGTTGTCCTTACTTGGACTTACTTACTTTTTACTAGGTACTAACCACTGCATACTGAAAACTCCCCACAACACCTGTAGTTGCCCTGACCTAGATGTTTAGATTTCACAATTTGGCCCTTGTACAAAAACTCACTTAGATTCTTACACTTGCCCATTTTTCCAGTTTTTAAACACACCAACTTTGAGAACTGACTGTTCACTTGCTGTGTAATATATTCCACCTCTTTACAGGTGCTGTTGTAAATAAGATCATCAATTTCAAAATCAATCATCAATACCCGTCATTGGTTTTGTGCTTTTAATGTCATGGTTGATCTGTGTATATGTTTGTTATGAGTGCAGCTGTCTTAACTAAAACTTTTTTTGCTTTTAGTTTTTGCTTATGAAGGTAAAGCAGCTAACATAATTGAATAGAGACAGCTCTTTTAATGTTATAATATATTATATTTAATGTTTAAAGTCCTTATAAGATCTTATATTCTTATAAGCTTACAAAATAATAATAATAATAATAATAATAATAATAATAATAATAATAATAGCACCTTTTGCAATTATTATTATTATTATTATTATTATTATTATTATTATTATTATTATTATTATTATTATTATAGACACTTTAATATATAAGAGTAACTGTGGGAAAAGCAGTTTAAAGTAAAAAGGGGAAGGTTTTTTAGCAGTTCATAGCTTTGAAAGAAAAAATGTGGAACAAAAAGATCAGCGGAACCGAATGATCTACCACCCACAGATTACAGTTTAACTTTTGGGGCAGTCAGAAGTTCAGAGCCAGACAATTGGGGGTTCAGGAGGGACAGTACAAATGAATAAGTTCACTAGGGTAGTAAGGGGCAAGAGAACATAGTCCTTTAAAAGTAAGACGAAGGATTTTATTTATTTAATCTGGCAGGTATTTAGTGAAGCTCCTGTTGAGCAGGTGTGACAGGTGCGGTGCACTTGAAAGGTGGTTAAACGACGTAGCAGGGAGACCATGAAAGACAGAATTGCAGTAGTCAAGATTAGAATAAATGAAAGCATTGACCAACATTTTGGCATCCGTATCAGAGAGAAGACAGCAGAGGCGTGCAATGATGCAAAGATGAAAGAGTGGAGTTTTGGTGAAAAGAGGGGTTCAAACTTAAGGCTGGAGTCAAAGAGAACACAGAGGTTTGTAACAGCTTGTACTGAGCTTATATACACCATCGTAGTAAAGTTGGACAGTTTTGGGGGGCTTACTATTAAAACGCCAGAATTTAGTATAAGGCAATTCTTATGCAACCGTTGCTTAAGGTCAGTGATCTGAATGTCATCATCATAACAGTGAAAATGAAGACTAAAGCAAAGAGGAAAGCATCCACACTCTGGAGTCCTAAAACATGACTGAAACTGAAACATAAACTGAAATAAAATGAACAATCAGTTTATTTGTAATGGTAATAACGTTGAACTAATTATTGAACGCATGAGACTTAATAAAACGGGAAAAGGTCCAAGTCACCGTGAATCAGCTGCATTTTTAGCATCAGTTTCATTGTACAACTGAGATTTGTTTATGAGAAATGTGACCTGGCATGCTCAACCTTACATGGACATTCTCAGATTTCTGAAACGAGTGTAGTAAGAGAAAATATGGAAGAGAAAACAAGCAAGTATTAAATAAAAGAAAGAACTTCAGCTTTCATTTCCATATTTTTATACCTACTTGTGTTAAACAGGTTAGAACCTGGTGTCTTCTTTAAAATTCACCTTTTTATGTGCTCAAATGTATTGGAACATCTGAGATACAGTAGTGAGATAGAGAATTACAGGTGTTTCTTGTCGCCCAGGTGCGCCCTGTTAGATTGATTGTTTAAACAATTCCTAGCTCTGAATGGCTACTGTTGGTATGAGCTCTGGGATTTACTCTGAAAGACTTCATTTCCTGTCATCATTATGAACACTAGAGATCTGCCCATGGGAAAAAAAACAAGCCAAAAATTCAGTCAGAGCCATTGCACAAGAACTAGAAATAATTAGCATGAGAAATAAAACAATTTGAAATGTCCTGAGTAAGAAAGAAACCACTAACATGGAGACTTGGTATAGGTCAACCAAAGAACAATAGCAGTTGATTATCGAAGAAAACCTACAAAACCCCCAAGTGACTGACACCACCAGCAACCTCTGCATGGCAGGGGTGTACATAACACAGTCCACCATTCAAAGCTGACAAAAAAGACTAGAGCAGAAATAATATTCCACACAGTGCAAATCACTCATCAGCACTAAGAATTGGAAGGTAAAATTGGGATTTGCAAAGAACTACAGAGATAAACCACAAATGTTCTGGGACCAAGATTGACCTCTAGTAAAACTTTGGAAAATCCTAAGTGTGAGAAAGTAAAGGATCTGCTCATAGTTTTCAAACATACAAGCTCACTTAAAAAAATGGGAGTTTTGACTGGCCAAGTCAATCATCAGACCTTAACCCAATTAAACGTATTTCACTTCCATTGATGAGAAGAATGAAGAGAGAAAGTGCTGCTGAAAGAAGCTCTGGTACAAGCTTGGAAAAGTGTCAAAGAGAAGAGCGCAGCAGTTTGGTGATGTTAGTGGGATCACCAGATTGATGCACTTATTGCAAACAAGGAAAATATTGATTAAAGATTCCATGTTCTACCTTACTAAATATCAGGAAATAAAGGCTGAAATCATGATCTACCCAACTTAAAATCCATCTTATGAGTCAAAACTCCAATTGTCTTCAGTGTATAGTACAAAGAAATTGACTGTACATACCTTGCCATTGCAGTACTTTTAGAGGGGTACCTGCAGTAGGTTGAAAATCCAGGACATGCAGATTGAACAACAATCACAATAAGAACATATTTCCTAGAGGCTCGTATATATTAAGGGTAAAACTATAAAATAAAAATTTAAACTAAGCATTCTTGTCACTCTGGGGGACCACTGAAGAAGTTATGAAGAAGCTTCCAACTAAGGATTGTCCTATTCGAGAGGATTCCATAGATGTGGAGATAATTATCCAACATACATTTAAAAAAGCTCACTTCTCATTCTTCTAATTTTTTCTTCTTTTTTTGCTTCTTCTTCTTCTACTACTACTACTATTACTACTACTACTTCTTGTTATTATTATTATTTAAAGTTCACAGTTCAAAGATTTATTTGTCACATGCACAGTCATACACGGTACAGCCAGCAGTAAAATGCTTGGGACTGTCTGTCCACATGTAACTATAAAATAAACCAGAATAAAATTAAAATAAAATAGAATACAAAGAAAAATATATAAAATATTTAGTAAATATTTACAAATGTAAAATGTGCAACTGTGAAGTGTAAAATCTTATAATATTCTGAATAATATTACAATATTGTACACAATAGACTCGGAAAGTGTTGTGGTGAACTGATGGTCATATTTATGTCTAGTGTAAACACGTTACATTCCAGCAGGTAATAGTATAATAGTACTGTACATTTAAAAAAAATTCCCAGCTTAAGAAATTTGTGTGGGTGATTGAGATGGCATGCATCAGTGGCCACACCAGTCAGAAGACAGAGCAACTGCCACCAAGTACGTTTCACCATGGAAAAATGGAGGCAGGTCTATTTAGTCACATGGTTTATTGGAAACAAACTAATTAGTTGTTTGTTTCCACGCGAACAACTAATCAGGCTGGAAAAGTCCAGAACATACACACATGCTAAATAAATAAATAAATAAATAAATAAATAAATAAATAAATGCCATGGCTTTTGAAAAAAGAAAAGCATGAAAATCAGATCTGACACAGTCTGGTTTGTGCAAAAATGTCTGTGAGACAGATCATCTGCTATGATTCCCTTTGGTATCATCACTAAATGATATATATGTTAGGGGAATTCTGGTTTGATAAAAAAAAAAATGCAGATTAAAATGTTTAGCAGCTTTCCTCTTGCTCAGGTTGAATGGGGTGGGGGGGGGGGTCTGGCTATATAGGTAGTTATTGGCATCACTATCAAATTTGGAAATGGCCAGTACACCACACCATGACCAATTAAGATATATGGTAATACAAAATTTAGGTCCTCTACATTACTAATATCCTAAATTCATCCGTTGGCTTTAATAATGGGTAATTTCTGTGCCAATGGTTTCTTATCAAAGGGTTTGGTAGGAATAATTAAAGCAATGCACTAATTATAACTTAGAGTTGTACAGGTTATTGCTGCCAGCATGGATATGGCCCGAACTAAATACGCCACATTACATCAGACCAGGCTGAGAGCTGAATTCTGACACTAGAGTGACATCTATAGGTCCACACAGAGCTACGAATGCTGGGGGAAAGGTATTGTACTATGTAGCCTACATAGTATCACTGTTGTTATTAAGCACTCTAGTGGCAAATACATGGTAAGTATAGGCCATTTAATTCTATTTCTATTACATTACTGTGACGCGTACATAATTACATTCAAATTCCATTTAGAAAGGGTGCTGACTTACACCGACCATGCATGGACAGTCAAAAAACACTGCCTCCTGGAATTTATGCTAGTCAGGAAAGCTCATTTATATAAGTAGTTAGCTAAATCTTCATCTAATAACTGGACTTACACTGACATTTCCATTTACAGAATTTGGCAGATCGCCTTATGCAGAGCGACTTAAAAAAGTGCTTAGTCAGTTACTTGGAGCATCCGAAGCTGCTGCAGATAGACCAGGTTTTAAGAACTTGAAGCCAGAATACAACTAGATACGAACCAGGTAGTATCAATTATAAAACTTACCAAAGTCTAAAAACTGTCCTACACTGTACACAACCTGAAGAGAGAACAAGGCAATAAGTAGAATAAGCACTATGGACAACCTGAAGACAGAACAAGACAAATACACTTTGCAAACACAGTAGTCACTGATCAGTTAAGTGCTGGCAGAACTTGACTACAACACAGCACTGTCCTTTAAAATCCACAGAAAATGTCCCCAAATGCCATCCCTTAAAATCTATAGTATTAAAATTCAATTCAATTTAATTAAAGGTTTTATTTGTCACATACACAGTCATACACTGTACAACCTGTCGTCCACAGAATATAAGATAAATAAAGTAAATAAACATAAATATAGAATAAAAAAAAGAGTAGAATAAGTAAAATATAATAAAAGTACAGTATAATAAATTAAATAAAGTACTTAAAATATATTTTAAAATGTTAAGATATATTAAGATATATTATTATATTTTAAATATACATTTACATATATTTAAAACCACAATATCTTGCCAAATCTACACAACATTATCCTGGAACCACTACATAAAATAATCCTAACTGCGGAATTCCCAGTACGACAAAATCCCTACAATTACATCAGACCAGGCTGAGAGTTGAATTCTGACACTAGGGTGACATCTATAGGTCCACACAAAGAGCTACGAATGCTGGGGGAAAGGTATTGTATTATGTAGCTTACATAGTATTACTGTTGTTATTAGGCACTCTAGTGTAAAATGCATGATAGGTCTATGCCTTCTTTTTCACCGATCATAAATGGACAGTCAAAAAATACCTAGAATCCTAGAATTGCTAGTCAGAAAAGATCATTCATATAAGTAGTTAGCTAAATGTTTATTTGACACAGCACTGTCCTTCAAAATCCACAGAAAATGTCCTCAAACGACAACCATAATATCTTGCCAAATCTACACAACATTACCCTGCATCCACTACGCAAGAGAGTCCTAACTACAGAATTCAACGTACAACAAAATCCCAATAATTTGTTCACTGCCAAAGTCTTCATTATATTAGCTCATTTTTTGTGAAATATATCTTTGTAACATTAGTAAAGTTAACAAGATAGATCACAAGCACTCTTAGCAAGTCATCAACAGAGCATTGAGATTCATTGTCAGAATTAGCAAACCTTGCTAGCATGCTAGCCAAAAATTCCACAAGGCCACCTTTAAGCTAGACACACTAACTATTCAGTGGTGTTATGGCACCTCCATTAGCATCCAAGCTATCCTGAACAGTGTTTGGTCACAGTCAGAACAGCACAAGTTATAATTTAACATAAAATTTTCATTGTTGTTGTTTGTTTGCTTGCTTGATGATTCAGCTAATACCAGTAGACCAAATATCTGCTGCTAAACAAAATGTCTATGTTTACACTTATACCATATGGACAAAAACTGCCGCTATATCTATACAAAAATGGACATAACTGCACCTACTGCCCCACTACCAGTGGGCTATCTGCACTACCCCCAACCCCCTTTTTAGTGTTAAGTCCTGTGTATTTATTGTAAATTGTCTGGCATCATTGCACATGCTACTGCACACGTTCCATTGTGTCGTTTATTGTTCTGTGTAGCACCTTGGTCCTGGAGGAACGTTGTGTCGTTTCACTATGTACTGTACAACATTGTATATGGTTGAAATAACAATAAAAACTACAAACCGGATTCCAAAAAAGTTGGGACACTAAACAAATTGTGAATAAAAACTGAATGCAATGATGTGGAGA
>JAOVVF010048422.1:0-18379 GCA_028565595.1 Duopalatinus emarginatus
GAGAGAGAGAGAGAGAGAGAGAGAGAGAGAGAATGTGTGTGTGTGTGTGTGTGTGTGTGTGTGTGAAAGAGAGAGAGAAAGAGAGAGGGAGAGAGAATAAATGACTTCAGGTGAATTGTTGAAAATTGTTGTGCAGGTAAAAGCCGCCACTGTTGGATAATTATTTTCAGATTCCTTCTGTGGACATTTTGGCTGCTGTTAAATAAATCTCTGTTTTTCTGTAAAATCCTGAACACTGAAACACGTGGACAGAACACAGGAAAAAGGACGTGTATATAGCTAGCTAGTTGCTAAATTAGATACAGTTGGTGTTTTTGAGCTGTATTACGGGATAGATTAACAGACCACAGTGTGCTGTGTTCACATATTTCAGAATGTCCATCCAGAGACTTGTCACCTACAGTGTAATTAATACTAGGTATTCAGACACACACCCGTTCTCACATTCTGTGTACTGTTCAGTATAGAAGTACACAATTTCTGACACAGTCATGGTGTGAATTGGGAACTTGATCTGGACGGGACGTCCATTCACACTCTCCTTCACACACTAGGCCAGAATCTAGAGAATCCAATCCAGCAAACAGCAGCAGCACACAAAACTATCATTATAGTGTTAAATGTTGTTGTCATCAAAATGTTTTCTGTAAAAAAAATGATATCATAATTAATATAGTCATATAGTCTTTAATCTTTTATTTGAGACCGATATCAGATACTACAAAAATGTTATACAGTATAGCAGAGTGTGTCCCCTAACAATGTGCACACGGACACACACACACACACACACACACACACTTAACTAAAAGCTTTGAAGTGACCTGGCAATTCATCAAAATTACTGCAGAAAACTGCTGAACCATCAACGACCACAGGAATGAGAGAGAGAGAGAGAGAGAGAGAGAGAGAGAGAGAGAGAGAGGAGAAAAAGGAGGGGGTTTACAGAGACAGATTGTCAGGAGTAAACTAGAAGCAAAAACTGAAACCGGATTCCATCTTGCTTCCAGGTCTCTCTGTTTGCCTGAACTCACACGCTCCTGGCTTTTTCCTTTACACTTCTGTGTTAAAGTTCATCTAGTCTGTCTCTCAAAGACAGAGCCACAATCCCTCCACCATCACGATACCATCACCACCATCATGCTACACCATCGCCATGAAACCACACAATTGCCACCATCATGGCACAATTACACCACCATCATGCCAATCACATCGTAATCACTATACCAATATTATATAATCACCCACCATGTTTCCACCATCACTACACCAATCATCACCCTCCATGACCAACCATGACTCCACTATCACTCTACCATCACGCCACCATAACTTATCAGGATTCCACCATTACCCCAGCTTCACTCCACCATAACCCCATCTTCACTGCACCATGACTCCACCATCAGACCTCAACCACTAAGATCTTGTAGTTATGAGTAACAAGTTGTTTTTTGGTATGAGTCATAAGCTGCTTTCTCATAATAAGACTTCTGTTGTAGTATGTAGTAATGAGAAGTCAGAAAGATAAATTTCTCCATAATAATGAGGTGTTTTCTTGTAATAACCAGATCCTGATGGGGATTTTATTCTCTCCAGGCAGCAGTGCGCTTCTGTAAGAAACACAGTTACAGACACTCACACCTCCACACACATGAATTTGTTTACTAGCTATTCAGTGTCTTGTAGGAAGAGGACATGGACAGTTTCATGGACAATTTACAGATTCATGCATGTCTGATATCTTAATAAAGATGTTAAAACATATTAAACTACAGTCCTGTGCAAAAGTCTGAGACACATAAGAATATAAAAACTTCTCTGAAGGTACTTTGTGGTATCTGGGACTGTTAGCAGCAGATCCTTTTGTGTATCTTCTGTGGGATCTGACCAGATGTTCTGGCTTTCATCCCCCTCCCCCCACACCCCCATACAAGTGAGTCTTGGTAGCCCATGACCCAGTTTCTGGTTTGCCAGTTACCCATTTCATGACCAATTTTGGTAGGTACAAACTACTGTATACTGGGACATACCCCACAAGACCTGCTGTTTTGGTGTACTCTGACCCAGTCATCTAGACATCACAGTTTGGCCTTTATCAGTGTCAGATTGTTACACTTGCACATTTTTCTTGCTTGCAATACATTAACTTTGGGAACCGCCTGTTCACTTACTGCCTAATATCTCACACCCTGTGACAAGTGCCACTGTAATGATATAATCAGTGTTGTTCACTTCAATTTTCACTGGTTTTAACGTGTTTGTGTGGCATCAACAACCCGACCCTGCTGCTGCACGTTAGCCTGCTAGCTAGCTGTTGAGCATGGAGAAATAATCGAACAGGTTTAAATATAAAATATGGCCTGGTTTAGTTTGATTGAGAGCAATGACAGGGGACCAGAATGAAATGCATCACGTGTCTTTAGGTGATGGTGAACGAATCTATACAGCAGTCAAGCTAAAGCAGCATCTGATTACAAAAGGCTTGGATATAAGAGCAAAACAAACACTTTTCAGTTTAAACGCTGTCAGGTTGAGCTGAATATGATGACCTGCTGTTTAAAAGCATATTATATATGGTGTTAACAGAATACTGGTACTAATGGTACTAATAGTGAAATCTTGGTCCAACCAAAAGAGGTGGTTTCGGTTTGGATCAAACTGAACCACAGGCTGGTTTGCATGCAGTGTGAAAACACTTTATGGATGGTTCGGACTTTTGAGGACGTTCAACTGGAGAATGTGGATCAGTCTGAAGTACTGTGTCTGAAATTGGTGCTGCTGGTAATAATGGCATAATATGATCAAAATAGTGGTAATGAAATGAATCTGTTCATTTATTCTTCTCTAGCCAAGCAGAAGAGTCGACCCAACAAATTGACAACATACTGACGTCAGATGCACGTTGCTCTATAAACCAGTCAACAGAGGTGGGTAGAGTAGCCAAAAATTGTACTCAAATAAAAGTACTGTGATTTTAAAATAATGTGACTCAAGTACAATTAGAAAGTAGTCACCCGATTAATTATCTGAGTAAGAGTAAAAAGTGAAAAACTAGTAACCTCTTTAATACACCTGAATGCACAAAAATTTAAAACTGCAATGAACAAATTCAGAGGTGGAGAATTTCTCTTAAACAACTAAAACAACAATAATAAATGAAATCTTTACAACGTAACATAATTTAAATTCTCTTCAGGTTGTTGTGAAACGCACATCGTTTTCGCTGCCATTGTACTGTGCTTCTGCGCTCCTTTCCACAGAAATTTTGTGTGCGGTCATGTGACGGCTTGGCTCTGTTTGATTGGTAAAACAGAGTTAACATCACTAGTGGCTACAGTTGATTGGTGAGAAACAGTCATGTGACAGACAAAACAAAGAGATGGTGCATTGGATGGATCGATAAAAATAAGTAGCGAGTAGCGAGCAGAATGTAGCTCAATGTAACGGAGTAAAAGTAGTGCTTCTTCTTCACTAATATACTCAAGTAAAAATAAAAAGAATGCTGCATTAGTATTATTAGTACAATTTATCCAAAAAGGTACTCAAGTAAATGTAACGGAGTAAATGTAGTGCGTTAATATCCACCTCTGCCAATTAGTACGGAGAGCAGGGAGATGCGGTTTACGTAGGTTATGGCGACAGTATGGTGTATCATGCAATAGGTTTTCAGTGCCCTTGCTAAATAGCAACGTCAAACCAAAACTTACAGCATCAAATGTATACGACTTAACAAAACCATAAACCTTGGTCCGGACTTTCACATGTGAAACAGCGCTAAGAGTCGGTACGCAAAATCTAAATCTGTGTTACGATAACAAACATTGGGAAATGTTTGACACAGAATGGATCCCAGCCTTCCCAAATATTAAGAAGCTACACTTTCGGTGTTATTAATCTGTGAACTATTTGTAAAGATTTTATTTTGGACAAAGTTCCTGTTCAGTGTAAGCAGGGTTGGAGGTTTGAGGCCCTCTAGCGGCTGCGGGCTGGAATGACATGTAAATGTTCAGGTGCAGAAAGCGGTCCGTCACTTTAAAGAGAAGAACGCAGTGTGGAGCCAACACACACACACACACACACACACACACACACACACACACACACACACACACACACACACACACAGTCAGTGTACAGGAGAGGACTCACAGTGCGGAATATCTCCACACACTTCTTCTCCAGGTGGATGTTCAGTTAGACTGGTTGGACTGGAGCTGTGAGAAACTGGACCAGTTTGGATTGTTTCTCTTTAATTCGGGCGGTTTTGAGTTCTGGATATGAACACAACAGGATTTATTTTAACCGGTTGGGATTTTTTTAATTAAAGGTAACGCGGACACACATCGCTGCGCTTCAGTTCAATGTAAACACACGACTTTTATGTGTGTGTGGATCAAAATACTGATTATAGATACTAGTAACTATCTGTACATTTAACTTCTAGGACATAAAACTGATACTAGTTATTTAGTGACACAAATCTGTCCGTGTTTGTCTGTTTATCGGTAATTAACACAAATAAATGTATTAAATAACGTCTTCTCAGCAGCTCTAATAAACCGGTCCTGTATTTAATCCGGTTTTTAATATTATTTGTTATAAACAGGTAATGTAAACACAATGTAAAACAGAATTTCTCACAGACTCCTCAGAAACAGACTCCTCAGAAACAGACTCCTCAGAACCAGGCTCAGAGAAACCAGTAAAAACCGTTAAAATTTAAATTTTTAAACAGCCCGAATTCCAGGCGCGTGCGTTAAATGACCAACCGTCAACTCCTGTCAGAAAGTCAACGCTTTGTGTATGAATCTGTTTTTAATGTGTAATAAATGTTTATTTCTTTTTTTAAAATCTATTATTTATTTACAGAGTGAAGAGGACAAGTTCCAGCCTTCATCCCGTGACTGAAATGGGATTTTCCTATAAACCAGGACTGAATAATTCAGCTTAAATCCTTTTTTTTTTGTAGTTCTTGTTGCTGCTTTGTTTTCTTTTTTAATTAACAGTAATAATAATTAGTCTATATAAAATAATTTTAAAACCCAACCCATAATAGCCTCCTCAAAGACTTGCCCCAGGGACATTGTTCCATTTTTATTTTTATTTTTTTGAATAGTAATTTATTCAGTCTTGCGGAAATGGTTGGTCATCTACACCTGCAGGCGATGGAGGAGAGTCTAAAGGGAAAGAGTCGTGAAGGGCTTCTCGACAGTCCCGACTCAGGGCTTCCTCCGAGCCCGAGCCCACCCTTCTGTCCGCTCTCGCCGTCAACCTCAGAGCCTCGTGCACCCATCACCGGCGACCACCATGGAGGAATGTGCTGGAGGAAGGAGGGCCGAGAAGGCAAACTGGTGAGTGGAGAAACATTAATACATAAACACGGATGTATCAAGTTTTAACCCAGTGCTGACCCTGAGAAAATAATAATAACAACCATTATAATGATAGCTTTATAATAAAGACCCTATAAATCAAGTCTGAACCCTTACTGACATTCCATCGCATCTGGGATAGACCTGAGATCCAGAGACTACCCCGGGAATACTTAGTGTGAGGCGGGAACACACCCTGGATGAGATGTCTGTCACACTCTTTCACATCTACAAGCACGTATTTGGGAGAAGAAAAGCAGACAACCCTGAGGAAACCCACATGGACATATAAAATACAAAACAGACAGTGTGTTAGATCAGGAACAAGCCAGAGACATTAGAGCTGTGAGCCAGTGAAGTTACCCACTGTACTACTGAGTCTCCCAACACTAATGGCATAATCCTTTTTTTGGATTTTCCCCTGATTTAGTTTCCACCCATTAGACATTTCTCAACCCATCATATGACAGCCACCAACCAGGGAGGCCAAAGGCTATCACATGATTCCTATAGCTATTAGTAGCTATTAGCAAGCTATTCCGCCTCTGTGGATGTTCACCTACAGGATCTAATGTTGCTTAGCTAACACCAAGATGCTAAGTGTACTTACTTTCTTAATTATTGGTGAAAACTGGAGATGAAGCCCTTTTCTCGCTTACTTCTGCTGCTGTCGTAGCTTGAATGATTCGCTGAACATCACTGATGAAGACATCACGTGCAAAAATCCATTTTACATGCTGACCGTCGGTGGAAAGCAGAAATGCTTGTGCGTACCACACTTAGACACCGGAAGTGCAAGAAGTCGTCTTATGCAACTAGCCAGTTGACTTGGGAGAGAGAGTATGCCATTACTCCTTCCCTGAGAGCAAGGCTAGGTCTGCTTTCTGGACTGCTAGTTACAAATGGCTGTAATATCACTGGGAATCAAACTTGCGATCTCCGGATAATAGGTCAAATTTTCTGTTGCGCCCCAACTGTTGGCGTACACTAATAAATGTATTGCTAGTCCAAAAGATTTTAAATGATTCACAGAGGCCGTTACACATAGACAAAGGAACGACAGAATTGTTTACGTGATATTAACTATATCTAATTAATCAGAATTTCACTTATGTTGACAAACGGGTTTGGCCTCATAGTGTTTGGTAATGAAGGAAGCACTAAAAGGAAACACTGTTTATGGTTCACTGATGAGAAATTAGAAACAGTTTTTGTTTTGTTTTTTGTTTTGTTTTTTTTACCCCAGATTAACCTAACAGCTTCCTCCTTGACACATTGTTCTTCTTAATCTGCTGGAGGAAAGCCATGTCTGCCCTCTTACACATACACAAGCTCAGATAGGTTAGTGTCATTCTGATCGACCGAGTTGGTAGAACTAACAACTGTCCTTCCCCAAGTTTTGTTCTCTCGGACACCAGGCCACAGATGGCTGTTCAATCAAATGTGAAAAACCTCAACGAGGTTGAGAGATACTGATTGGCTGAATGCAAGGACCAGATCTGAGCTTCATGGGAGGTCTGCTATAATAAGTAAGAGGCCATTGTCATTATCAGCCCACAGTCGGAATATATTAAATCAGTTTTTTTCTTCATCGCTTCTTCATGGTTGTGTTCATACTTCAGCTATTTCACCAAACCTCAGGTGTATTTTTGAGCCGCATGCGCCCCAGTCTGCAGAGCTTTCAGCTAGATGTTGTTTGCAATAATACGGAATAGAGGTCTGTTCCCGAGTCTTGCCTCGTCTTGCTGTGGAGTAAAGTCCAAAGTAGATACAGTGTAACAGTCTGAGATAGGGCCAAACCCGAACCTCTTTACCGCAAACGGAGAAGTTCAGCGTTTAAGTTTTTGCTTTGGCAAATATTTCAAGCACCGTCAGCCTCCACATCTAGATGATTGATGCTGAGTTGTATCTAAAACGTTCCCAGCAGCCCCAAAGTGCTTCCTGAGCACATGCCATTCTTAACTATTGTACGTTCATGCAACCCAAGCTCCCGCGAACAGTCGGGGATCTTAACGGCCGCT
Organism: Duopalatinus emarginatus; assembly: GCA_028565595.1. Classification (NCBI taxonomy): domain Eukaryota; kingdom Metazoa; phylum Chordata; class Actinopteri; order Siluriformes; family Pimelodidae; genus Duopalatinus; species Duopalatinus emarginatus. The sequence continues at coordinate 7,400 of JAOVVF010048422.1, forward strand.
GCTGAAACCCGTCTTCGCGAGATTTCTTGATGCAAATGTTACTGGAGGAGAAAAGAAACCAGAGCTGTGACTCATACCTCATACCGCTGGAGACATTTAAACGGTAGAAAGAAAGATAAGATAAGGGCTCAGGCAGGAGTGGCGTACTGAACGGCACTGGAACGTGGAGATTTTATCTGTTACAAAATATCACAATATGCTGCAATATAAAACACACCCAACAATGTTGTGAGCACCTTGTTAATGGGTGTTGCACGGTCATGATGTTGTAAAACGTTTCCCGTCATATTGATATGAAAGATTTGATATCAGAAAGGAAGATAAAGGTTTAATGAAAGGCCACGGATGAGAAGTAAACAAAAAGAGAAAGAATGTGTGCGTGCGTGTGTGTGTTCGTGTCAGCAGCTTGGTTGACCTTGTCTTGGGTTAACACCAGGGCAGATTTCTTGCCGTCATGTCTTTCTACTGTCCACTCTTTACATCGTGTACTTACATGCACACGCACAGACACACTCACATACCCTTTAGTAGTGTTGCTCGACTGCTCGTGTTACAGTGTGTGAGAGCACGCGCCGATTGGCGTTCCCTCGGCTCTAATTTCTGCCTCTGAAAAGGTTACACAGTCCTGAGCTAACACGGACCAGCCAGGAGCCATTCACAACTAATCCTGGACCTCTTTACATCCCTAAATGAACGGCTTTATCATTACTCACAAGTCCCCACAATCCTGGGCAAAAAAAATAACACAAACCAAAACCACCTAAAGCGAAATGAGAACGCTCAAGGGGGGGTGTGGTCTAATATTCTAATGATTGTGTTTGATTGATGTAAAGTATGTGAGGAGGAAACAAAAACTGGTTTAGATTGGTGGTGGCTCCATAATGCTATGCGGTTTGTTTAGCTGGCATTCCATGGGACCCCTGGTACATCTACACTCATCTCTGACAGGTGTCTGACACGAGTTACACCCGTTCAAGTCCTACAAAATGTTTCTACAAGCTCGTGGAGTACATGCCAAAGTGGGGTCCAGGATACCAGTTTTCCTAGCACTTCAGTGCACATTCGACAGCCGCGACATAGAAAGCAATCACCTTTAAGATTCTAAACCAGAGTACAGACATCGAGATGTTCTGAACACTGCTTTTGTGTCAATGTCATGAATGAGTAAATTTTTCCTCCTGCTCCATGTGCATGCTCGAACTTGCCTGAAGATCAGACTTCTAACGGCTTGTGCAGAAAGCAAACACAACCCCGGGAGCTTAACCCTCGCGTCGGGTTGACTGCTCAGCGCAGCCTGCTGCTGCACGTTTAGGTTGCATAACAATACAAATGATTTTTAAATTCCCAATCTGCCTTCTTTTCATCTAAAGCGAACTGGATGGAAGTATGGACTCCCCTATGGTGGTATGGTCTTTCCATACCACGAACAGCAGGTGTGTGGGTGTGTGTGTGTGTGTGTGTGTGTGTGTGTGTGAGGGAGACCCCTGACATTAGTTTAGGTAGATGTTTTTGTACCTGGGTTGTTAAGATTTCATGGTTTCTCATCTGTGACTCAAAACACAGGTCAAAATGTCAGTTCCTGTGGTTCTCACAGCTGAATGTGACCCAAACCCTGTAAATCATACTACAGCAACCTACATTTACAGCACTTAGCAGATGCTATACACAACCTAAAGACAAAAAAAAACAGTAAATGCAATACTTATAACTACAGTACTCACTTCCATTACACAGGAACGTGATTGATTGTACTTGTTTACTCCAGTTGAACTGACGTAAACACGCTATGTTGCTGTCTCTGCTACTGATCCTAGCATGCTCCTGACCTATTAAATACAGAAAAAATAAATAAAGCAATAGTGTTGTAGTCAAGACTGCTAGAGCCGAGTTTGGGTCAAGAGCAAGACCTGGACACATTGAGTCTAAGTCAAGACCAAGACCTGGACACATTGAGTCCAAATCAAGACCAGGACCTGGACACATCGAGTCTGAGTCAAGACCAAGACCTGGACACATTGAGCCTGAGTCAAGACCAAGACCTGGACACATTGAGCCTGAGTCAAGACCATGACCTGGACACATTGAGTCCAAGTCAAGACCATGACTTGGACACACTGAGCCAAGACCAAGACATGGACACATTGAGTCTGAGCCAAGACCATGACCTGAAGACATTGAGTCTAAGTCAAGACCATGACCTGGACATATCAAGTCTGAGTCAAGAGAAAAACCAGAAAACAATTATTTTAAAACAGTGATTATTATTAATCATTATTAATTATTATAATATTATTGTCATAGTCAAACTAAGGTGAAGTGACTTTAAAAGTAAATGATGGTAATGATTTTGTCTCGTCTCCTGTAAAACTTAGAAATGTCAGCTGAATATTAACCAAAAACCATTCCATCCATTTTTTTTATTAACCATAAAACCAACATAATAATGATGATAACATTTCAATCTGCCGTTGAATGTTTGGCAAAGTCCTGTATAGAAATTCACACTGCTTCACATAAGCTGTTCCGGACATCGATGCAAGGCAAAACGGGAAAAATATACAAATCTTAATATTGGTGGACTATTGTTAATAAACCGTGTTCACGATCGGATACTGACAGAGAAGAGCAGTAACAGGGGCGTTTTTTTCCTGTTAGTAATTCATAGAGAAAAGGACTGATTTATCCTGTTTGTTAATATTTAATAACAATAGAAAAAAACTTGAGTTTGTAATTAACGTCACCTCAGACAGACGCGTTAGACTCTGCTAGTCTGGACCACACTACGAGTCCACCTCACCTAGCCAAAACAAGACTGAGCCTAAATGAGGTTGAGACCGAGACGAGGCCGAAGTACAACAATGCTGCCAAACAGCTATCTATTTTTAACTAGGCCATGATACAAAGGTGGAAACATCAGCAACCTTACAGCTGCCTTCTGTTTCAGCTTATAACAACAATGTGATGAATACTGACAGAAAAAGAGATTTTAGAACAGATGTCAGAAAAGATAAAAACTCTATTTATTTATTTATTTATTTTTATTCAAGTGAAATGACCTATTGTGCTGCACAGCAGAATTTGACCTCCACATTACACCCATCCATACAGTGAAACACACACTAGGGGGCAGTGAACGCACTTGCCCATAGCCGTGAGCTGCCCCTGGGGAGCAGTCGGGGGTTTCGGTGCCTTGCTTAAGGGCACTTATGTCTTGTCAATATGTGGGAACGATCTGGCAACATTCCAGTCACAACCACAAGCCCATGGCAAAAGGATACAGGACACGCCTCAGTTTTCACCAGCGGTTGATCGATACCATAAATCTGTCATGTTTTGGACCAGGCTTCAATGTTGGTGTGAAGAAAGCGCGCTTCCCGTGCCGTATCCGTAGCCCTGTTTCAGCTACGCAACACAGAATTCGGAAGCCTGCCTTCTCCCGACATGTTGCGGCCTATAAAACTGGCTCAGCGCTTCATGTTGCGGAGTGATCTGTGAAATCCTCCTCCCTGCGATACTGTTTATTAGGAGTAAACGGCGAGAGAAAACAGAAAAGCGCACAAAGGCATCGTTGTTTGCCGTGCTAGGCATTTTCCAGCTAAGCAGGACAACATGCACATGCCTGCTCCGGCTATTTTATTTTAGTATTTTTTTCTCTCTCTCTCTTTCTCTCTCACATGGCCGCAGGTCTATTTTTGAGTCGTTTGCTCATGCCAGCCAAGAACAATCTTCCCGGTCTATTTCTGACCTGTAGAGCTACCAGGGGCTGTTGCAGCCCGTTGCATAATTGGACTTTTACCCCACTGCGTGTGTTTGGAAGAGTTAATAAACAGCAGGGGCTGTCATTGAGCTGACTTTGTGCTCGTGATTCGAGAGGAGAAAGCAGAGCTGTCGACGCCGCTGTTGTTGCAGCTGCTGACTGCAAATCCGACAAAGTACAATGCTTTATAATTACGTTTGATTGCAGCCTTATTTCTGCCGTAGTCTAGCATTAACTTTAATGCTCTGGGCAGATTTCACTACCTTTTAAACACAAACAAGGACGCAGCTTATAATTAAAGGTGCGCACTGCAGGCGTCCTGAACAGGACAAGCTCAGAACACGGAAAGCTTCCCACAAAGACTAGTCGAGTTCAGCAAGTACTCCATATCTGATCAAAGGCCGATAAATGGATCACAAACGGTTTCAGGAAAGTCATTTTTAGGATTAAACAATCCAGATGTACACTGAAGTGCTAGACGAAAACTGGTACAGACGAGCTTTGCAAAATAGAAAACCTGGTGGTGGCTCCATTATAATGTGGGCTTTGTTTATCTGGCATTCCATGGGACCCCTGGTACATTTACACACGTCTCTGACAGGTAAACACTGTGTGTGACGAGTTCCACCTGTTCATGTCCTGCATTCATTCTGACGGCTTTGGCCTCCGACGACAGGACAATGCACCACCACACATGTCTAGAGACACCAAATTATAGATAGAGGAACACTCAGAATACAACAGAATTCATTACCATAGAATATTTCTGCAAGCTTGTGTTGTCCGTGCCCTGTGGGGGACCTACCAAGTATTAGACTGGTGTACCAGTTTTTCTTCAGTGTATGAATACGCAAATAAGAACCCCAAGTCTACATTATCCAGGTAGACTGGCATCACAAATGTCTTCATTCATGCATACCAGAACCCAGGGCTGGGCGATATGACCTCAAATCAGTATCACGATTAATTGAACATTTTTCCTTGATTATGATTAATGATTATTTTTCTTTTTTTGTTCCTGGTTTACTAACACAGATTGTGCTAAAGTAATAAAGCTGAAATATTTTTTCCAATGAAACAGTGCATCTTAAATCTTTATGATTAAAAAAAATAATTAAAGGAAACACACTCATGGACTTTTTATGGTTAATTATTGAATATTTTAAACAATTGTAATCAAAACACATCACTTGAAATGAAAACGTCTTATGTAAAAGGTCACATTTTAATTGTAACATAAATAGAAAAGTTCTCTGAAATTTTGAAACAGTTTGCATTTCTCCACATTTTTCCGCAGTATGGAATTCCGCAGTCTGGCTTCTTTTTATTCGATGTTATGTTCACTGAAACTGAAATGCACCCAAACAACAGACAAAATTTTTTTTTTGGTACAAGCTGCGCACTTGATTCCGTATTCAAGTTTACCTCCATGACGCTCGCTTGCTGAAGACTGGATGGTGCAGAGTCCAGTGACTAGACACGCGGAAGACAGTACATGAACACGCACCGTGGGGGAAAGGATAAAGAGAAATTTAATAAACAAAAAAATCGTCATGAGCGAGATCATGTCGATTAGAGGGTCTGAATATCGGTTTCGGTTATATTTTGATGAATCGCCCAGCCGCACCGGAACCTGATAGGCTCTTACATCTTATGATGCAACAACACACAACACACACACAAGTCAGCTCATGTTTGTGACCGTTTTCACACTAAACATTTGCGGACGCCTGACCGTCAGACCCGTACGTCCCCTGGTGAACATGCCGTTCCAGATTTAATCCCCGCTTTGCTGTTATAATAACCTCGACACCTCTGGGAACCAGATCATGCGCCGTGGCTGTGTGGGATTTGTGATTAGCTTTAGTGTCCCTGCGTCCCAAAGGTGTTCATTAGGGTTTGAGGTCAGGCCTCTGGCGAGGTACAGGACACTGGAATTGTACCTCACCAACCTTAGCACACCATGTCCTCATGGAACTCGCTTTGTCATGCTGGGACATGTCATGCTGGGCTGAAGGAAAAGCATAAAGCTACAGGACACAAAGACATTCTGTACAATCGTGCATGTCGGACACGTGCGCACGAGTCACGCGGCAACATATCCACCGATATGTCCGCCGATTCGTTAAGGAACCGTCCTCTTTGTTTCCTCTGGTGCCTGCGGGAACCACGTCCCTGCTGCTTTTAGGAACAACTTTTTCAACCACACACACCACACTGTAATATTATGTGACCCTTTGTTTCAATACATGTGCGATTCATTTACAGAGCCATGATTATCAGGAAAGATTCCTTAAGCAGCACAAAAGCCAAGCACACACACACTAATCTCCAACGAGACTCTCTCTGATCTGCGTATGTGTGTGTGTGTGTCTCAGGGCTGCCATTGTGGAAAGGCCCTAATCTAAAATCCACCACGGCAAAGATAGCAAACAGATGTGGCCAACCCACAGCAACTCGACTCAATCGCCGATCCGCCGTACACGACGTGGGCTCGGTTTGCGTGACCCTTTCACAAAGGGAGCCATTGATACGGAGCCTCAGTCATTTCCATTCATCTTGTAAAGCAGAGAGCACACAATGTGTGTTTAGGAAAGATGTAGAGCGTCTCTCCTTTGAGAAAGGAAGTGTAGAGCATGACCCGGTGATAAAGTCAGTGAATGGAGCACGCTGAGCAAACATGTACTTAAATAAGAGAGGGTAGTGTCCGCAGACATTTCCGAGCTCCTGCTGTTTGTTTGGGGGTGGGTTCAGGTGGGACGGGCTCTTGATGCTGGGACAGGAGAACGAAGTGATCTGGAAAACAGGTAGATGTTTAACAGTAGGCCTACGCTGAAATATTTCCGTTGCGGCAATTATGCACATAAGTTTTCTTTTATATAAATACATACAGGTCAATCTGTGCCAAATTTACAGAAAAGTTCCCAGGTGACCGTCTCAGATTTTGATGAAAATTATGGGGAAACCTTATGGGGAGAAACGAAAACCCACAAAATCTTGGGGTGAAATTCCCAGTTATGTATTTTTAGATGTCACACCCCTTTTCGTACTCGCAATTTCAAGGGCAGTAGAGGTCGTAGGTAATCAATAGGGGGTAAAAATGGCCAACCATCAGGGCAAAAATACACGTTTTGAAAGAGAGAGTTAACTAAAAAAAAAAGTTGACTTGAGACAATGATATTTCCACCACTTATAGCTGAGATCTGTATGTTTCAGCAGTGTTTAATTCATTACTTATGGTAACTGTCCACATAGTCAATTATCCACTCCTCGGTGGGGGAACAGCAGGGCCTGATTTTTTTTGCATGCCTATAAATCTGAGATCTTGTTTTCAATTGGTGTAATACTGCATTTGTATATGGAATCTCCCCCAAATAACAATAATCCAGTAGAGTCCAGACGTCCTGATAATCCTGTGACCCGAGGGTCAAAATCCAAAAACGGGGTTTACCAACTAACCTGAATCGGATCTCGTCATGCTCATAACTTGCTACTACTTACACTGACCTTCATTCTGATGCCATATTTTATATTTGAGGACAAAACCGAACCTGGGAATCAATTTCCGGCTTTGTGTCATGTTTAGAAATGAAGATATGACCCTTTAAAATCCTGTACAGATCACAGCAATAAATCGTGAGTATGAAACAGGGCGTGGCTCCTAAATTTTAAGATTATATAACTCCAGAAATTATGGGAATTTTACCCCAAGATTTTGTGGGTATTAGTTACTACCCATAAGGTTCATATTGGCAAATTTTTATCAAAATCTGAGACGGTCACCTGGGAGACTCAGCTGATTTGGCATGGAATGAGCCACACTTTGACAACAGCAACAAATACAGAAATACAATAAGGAAAAAAGAAATCCTCAGACTAGTCACACCTTGCGTCTGTTCTGTTCGATAAACAAGTCATAATACTTTTATTTAAATAAAAGGTGGAACTACGATAAGGTGTCGTTATTTGTACTTGTTCATTTCATATCCATCATCCTCCCCATCAGGATCTGCCAGTGCCATATCCTCCTACCATCCACCTGATTTACAACACCTGTTTGTGTGTGTAACATTAAAGCCACTGAAGGAAATAACATTGATTATCTCATTACAGTGGTACCTGCTAATGGGTGATATGTATCAGTCTCAAAGTTGATGTGTAGGAAGCAGAAAAAATGGGCAAGCGTAAAGTCACTTTGGCCATATTGTAAAGCGTAGACAGCTGGGTCAGAGCATCTCCAAAACACCAGGTCTTGTGGGGTGTGGTGTCCCTACCAAAAGTGATCCAAAAAGAACAACTGGTAAACCTGTCTGTCACATGACTCACAGTCACGAGAACCCAAGGCTTACTGGTTTACACGTGTTTGCGGGTGAAGACTAAAACGTCTGGTCTGGTCCCACAGAAGATCCACAGAAGGATCCACCAGACGCTGCTTAATCACAACACAGATCAGGTCGAAATAGTCCCCAGTATTATGTTAGTGTGTTTTTTTCCTTAAATGGTTGTAGATGTGTTTATTTAGCGTTGTTGCTTTAATAGTACTGAACAGCAGGCGAGCAAAAATGTCTGTTTGTACATGAATTCAGATTTAAATCCAAAGTTTAAGACAGAACAGGTTTATATCATCCTAGTTGCACAGTTATTTTATTATTGATCTTTGCACCTGACTGCTATTTCCTAGTGTTTCTATTTCACAAAATAGACATGGGTCATGGTGCCAAGTTCCTGCACCATGACCCAGACCAGGCAGGGACTGAGGATTACAGTTCGGTAAGATCTGAAGTCTCGGTTGTTCCTCTTATTCGTATTTGTGCTTGTATTCATTATTTGTTTCTTGTCATTTTGAATAACGTGTTTGTTTACACTGCTAGCATTTAGCATACTAAATACGTAAAGACGTCTCTATAATCTCAGTATATGACGCGCATCACTGTCATAAACGATGCAATAAGACTAATGTTATGGTTTCCTGTCCACGCAGCTTCCGTACCTCCTGCTGAACTCTCAGGGTGCAGATGTCAAGTCACGCATGCACCCCGTGGTGTTCGGAGAAAGCATCGAGGTGAACCCAAGACCTACCACAGAGATGAGGTAAACACACACACACACACACACACGCACACACACCGAGCACTAATGATTTCTGCCAGAAGTCAGAGTCTGAGCTGCTTATCCTCCATCTGTTACGTGCATTAGCCCTACACATGATTTTCACAGGAAGAGTGTCTCTATTTAAGGAATCCGCGTCCGAAACCGATCTTAATCTTAACATACGGTTCAAATAGCGTCTGATTTATTTTTACAGTTCATGTGAAACCATATAGTTATACCAATATATAAACCCTCGTATGGTGAAGTTGTTTATCTGTGGCACTTCAATATTTAAATAAAAAACTGAACAGAAGTACAAATAGAAACACTGGTCCACCACAGGACATGGACTCCACAAGGCTGCAGAAATATTCTGTAGGTAATGAACACCAAACTTCCTGCACCACAACGCTCCACAATACTGTTGTATTCCGGGGTGTAGGAATGGCATTGTATCCCAAATGTGTTTGATAAGGTTGAGATCAGGTGACTTGGGTGTGAATGACTAAACCCCAAACTCACGAGTGTTCCTCTAACTATAATTTGGCGTCTCTAGACGTGTGGTGGTTTCATTTATAGACATAACAGCGGTCCCTTTGATCCATAGATGATGTACACACTGGACGTGTGTGGGTGGCAGTGCACTGGCACCAGTGTCTGTACCAGTTTTTCTGTCACTTCGGTGTTTATTATACACAGTTCTGAAAATGACACGCTTAACTGAACTGTGTAAATGAAACCAGGAAACGGACCTCGAGTCAAGTTCTAAAGAAAAGGAAGAAAATCAGACCAGGCGTTTCGACAGCCGTTATCTGATCACAAACGAAACCCGATCAAACCTGGTTCTGTTTTATAACCCGATCGACTGACTCGGTGTCTGTAGCCTCGGGTTCAGTCAGCGGGAAGGCTGACAGTCTGAGGACAGTCTGGTTCACTGCAGGAAGTTAAACAGTAAATAACAACTTTTATATATGTTTTATTTATATTCATAGAAATACGTTTTGTTGTGTTTGGACGTTTGCCAGAATTCAGCCACAGGGACATCCAGCAGGTTTTTCCACCACCACCTGCACCACCACACATATTTCGTTTACATGGTAACGCATGTACGTATTACAAACAACTGCCTGTTTTTTTTTTTTAATTATTATTTTTATTTTCTTTGCTAAACCTTTGTTTTGGTGGTCACTCCTAAATGGTACCCAAGCCTTAACCGCCTAGATTTGGACCGATTAATGTTTTGGTGACCTTTCAGAACAATCGGCTGGTAGCTGATACTGAACTGAGGACGGATGCTACTTTTAACTAGCGCAGTTAAGACTGTGGAGCTGGTTTATTAATGTTTATAATAGGGCTGGACTTGAATATTGAATATCGCTCATTGTGTACGTATTCAGTTTTTTGATATTCGGATATTTGGTTTTTTTTTTTGCTCCACCTCACTCTAACGTCACACTTCAGTTCAGGTTAACGGCGGTGTATAAAAGAGGTGAAATTCAGAGAAGCTCAGCTGTTTGGAAACCTTTCAAATTGAGTCATTTTTTCATTTGTTTGCTGTTTAAGCTTCTCTGTAATCCTAATAATTTAATAGTGATTTCTTTGTAGCTATTAAACCTGGAAGTTTACGCCCACAAGGAGACGTGTAAAGCACCACACTGTCGTGCATTTTTTTATCTGCAGTTGCTGTTCCTATTAACAGAGCTGTGGGTCAGCAGGACGGCTTTGGATCCAGACATCAGTCATTTAAGGCCTTTTTCAGCATAACATCTACTAACACCTCTTTCTTTGCCATAAGTCATGTGACAGTCACAGATACTGCTGTGGAGGACAGTCCTCTGCTCACCATGTGTAAAATAACTTCAGAGTCTGGTCCAAATCCATCCTACTGACCAACAGCTCTGTTAATCTGTTAATAGGAAGAACAACTGCAGATAAAAAACTACATGACAGTGTGGTGCGTTTACACGCCTCCAGTTGCCTTGACAACAGCCTTGTGCGCGTAAACGTCTGGTTTCTGCTTCTGAAATGGACATCCAATGAGCAAAAGATATACAGAGTGCTATTCCCTGTAGTTTATTTTATTTTTCGTAGTTTAATTCGTGTTTTAATCTTTTTAATGTGTTTCTTAAAAA